>UZAE01012257.1:37854-50124 GCA_900617975.1 Rodentolepis nana
ATTTTAATTTAGCTAAAGCTACTAATACCTGCGCCATTTAATTCAAATGTTTGTGATGCTTCATGTAAACCACTTTGCAATAATTGAAGCATGGACTTATTTTTCAAAATTAAAAAGCACATTGGTACGCAGATTATCGGCAAATTATGGGTGCTTAAAATAGCTACGCACGTTTGGTGTGATTAGTCTCAAGGTCGCAATACTGGCATTAATTAATTTCTCAAACTTATTGTATGTATCAATTAAATTAATTTCGCATAAAATTTCTACTTATTGAAGCGGTTCAAATGATCAGCCTTTAATAAAGATGGTAAATATTTTAATTTCAATTAATTTGAAGCGTAGATAAAGCCGAGAGGAATTGATTTGTTGAGTAAGGAGGGTTTGATTGGTAACAGAGTAGATTATTGATATTACACTATAGAGACTCACGACAATTTGCACAATTTTTTACTTAAGTTCGCTTAAAGGAAATTAATTGGATCTGTTGGCAAATTTGATGATGGAAACATGACTCTTTAAATATCCTTTCTTTTATGAGACTGAAAATATTCGGAAGTCCTTGTTGATAGCAATTAAGCAATTTAAGTTTTGACAGTTTGGCTGAACGAAATGTTACCTTGGCGACTTGATCACATTGACTTTTCGTAATCTTTCTTACCAAATTTGCATAGAATCTGATATCTCAAAAGAAGTTTTAGGAAAAAATAAGTGGAAGGAGTTTTTAATGCCCTCCAGTGACAATGCTTTATTTGCTGAATGCGATGATGTAGCTATTTATCATTCATGACAGAGTGGAAATGCCTTCTCATGAAGTAAGGGGTGGCATTAAATTTGTTCCAATCAGAAACTCTTAGCAATACAAGCAAATGACCGTTGGGGAAGATTGACTAATTTTGGCTGATTTTTGAGAACAACCAAAGGCGAGTCGATTCTTACGATTTTATGACTTTAAATATGCCGAGAGATGCAGCATTCTAACTGTCATAAATGTAATTGTACTCAAATCTCTGGAATCTTGTTGGTTTTGGTATTTCCAACTTATTCCAGAGAGGAAGGTTGAAGTAAAATTTTCCCACAATCAGCAAAACTGACACAAGTGGGTTAATCGAGGAACGTTGAGGGAAAGACACAAAAGTGAAATGAAAATTTAATCCGCTACATAAAAACCTGTCATTTTACATCTTGAACCTCTCCATAAAATATTTAAGCAGTTCAAATGATAGCTATCCGCATATAACACTCAGAGCAATGAGCAAAAAACCACTTTTAATTGTCATCTTAAGAGTATTTCTGACTTGAATGATGGAATTTTTGGAAAAATAAAAAGACCCTACTTCCTAAGAGGTTATGAAATTTAGCTAGATTGAATCGGTTTTAAGCCAATTTGAAATACGTCTTATTAATTACCTAGTAAGCTGTTTGCTTAGAGATTGGCAGCCTTTCGTATCTGTTCTAGCAGACCGTGTCAACCTATTGCATTTCGTTAGCATAAAAGGTGACAGAGTGACAGAGTGACAGAAAAGATTACTCATGGTCACTCAGGAGAGTTTCAAAATTTCATGTATGCAGAAGCAAAGACGGTAGTTTTATAGTGGTAAATGATAAAATAGTGTTTTATTTTTCTTTCAGATTATCCCATTAAGACGACGCATGAGGAAACTAATTTTGTTCAAAGAGGTAAATTTGTTGATATAATTTATAGTGAGATTAATTAATCAAATTCGAAATTGACTTAATTAATGTGCATGCAATTAATGGTCTTAGAAAATTTAGCAGCAAAAGCTAAGTGATATTCGAAAGAGAATGGGGTAAGCCTAAAATAGCCAATATCTGGAAGAATAAAAAGCTTTGAAATATATATTGTAAATAATGCATTCATTCTACCCTGAAAACCTTTCACAAATCTCGGTGCCAGAATTACCAATATATCTTGCAAGACTCCCAGAGCTAGCTAAGCTACAGCCCCAATATAGAGGAAACAGACATATCTCGTGGAATGCGTTTATTTGGGAAGGATAGTGTGTTAAATGTGTGCTTGTCGAAAGGTTAGTTATCATCAACATGGCTGAATGGAGGAAAAAATGAAGGCTTCTGATTGGCCATTATGTGTGTGCGCGAGCAAATTCTTGTTGGATGTTGACGTATACAACAAGGGAAAACACATGAGTCTCCAAATATGAAACACGAAGCACCTCAGAGAAGTGAGAAATATTTTACAAATCAAGTCTTAATTGTAACTTCGCTTATATTGCCCTTGACCATGTGTTAAAAATTTACTTATTTTTATTTCAACTTTACTTGACTAATGTAAATTTGAATGCAAGCACGTAGCTTAAAATTGCAACAATGCCAAATGGAGCTTATTACACGTGTATGTGAGATGAATATTTTTGTGTAATGTACTGATGTAGTCAAAGTAATATTTAATTTCTATTGGTTTTGGCACTGTTATGAGTGATTGTACCAATTTTTTAATCAGATCATGAAGAACCTCCGGTGCCACCGAGAAAGGGTAAGTTGATATTTCAAAGCTACATTGACACAATTTTTTAGACGAAATGTAATGGTAACCTTTCCTTAATATTAATCTATAATTTCATTACCTGAAATGCGATATGTTTGTCATGAAATTACAGCAAAGCGAAATAGAGCTTCTAACTCGTGTAAGTGATATGAATATTGTTGACTAATGTAAACATTTAATTAAAATTAAATTGAATTTCCATTGGTTTTGCTGTTGCTAAATGTGTTTATACTACTTGCTTAATCAGCGCATGTCTAACCTCTAGCACTCAAAAATAAAGGTAAGTTTATACTTCCAACCTAGTTTGACACAAATTTGTAAACAAACATTTATTTATTAATAATTATTTAATTATTAATAATGATTAAAATAAATAAAAATTATTTTTTCATAATTTCATTGCCTGAAGTGAGATATATTTGTCTTAAAAAGATGGAATGGTGGGAATACTTATGTTTAATTTTATTTTTCTAGGAATGCCTAAAAGAAAGTTAGACGACCTCTGGACAGCAGCTTACTATGGTGATATAAAGGAATTTCCAGATGACACAGATGACGACAAGCAGAGATGGAGAATTTATTCCAAAGAAGAAGGAGGTTTGATTTTAAAGAATGGCATGGATGGTGAATCCTATGAAGTTACCATTGGAGATCAATACGAAGTGTCTGTTGGGCATGATGAAGGAAAAGTGTGTAGAGGAACAGTACTTTCTGAATTAATGCGGGACGTGGTTGAGGTAGGTTTGGCATTATCTTGGTAAACTTATCTTTCTTTAGAAAACTGGTGTTAAAGCAGCAAGACATAGGAAGGGTGCCACGTTGATTAATAAACGCGATTTAATGCACTTCGTAGAAGCTTTCCTTCTAAAAGACGATGAAATACCAAGAGAGGTTGGGGAAGAAGGTGGAAAAATTCTTGGCAAGGGAGAATTTGGAGAAGTTGTACTTAGAGAATTCCGCACTTCTGTGAGTTTTCAATTTTTTCCGTTCTCTATACATGTACCCACATACATATGATATACAAAAAACAACTTTTTCGAAGTTTTGTTTTTGTTTATTCTTCTCATCTGATTATATAAATACAATGCAGTAAATAATGAGGACATGCTCGGAGTCGTGACGGATTGTCAATTAATTTGAAAGACTGAGTTGGTCTCCTAGGTGACACGTTTATCCAGATCCGAACATATATTGCTTTGTAAATTGCAACAAATTTTATAGGCTGGTAGACGCCCTTGAGGCAACCAATCAAGCTCAAATCGACTTGTCTCGAAGTAATTTATTGACGTGTTTCATCATTTATGGCTCGATTACCACATGAATCGCATCCAATGAATCTATATAACACCAAGGAAACATCTGTATCACACGAACAATTTCAGTTGTTGGTTTATTTAGAAAAATCTTATTCACTAAGCTTTGGATATTGTCGGTCACCTATGATGTAATTTGAAGTGGGCTTCATATCAGGACACTAAGGCAAAAGGCCAATAAACAGGGATCCAGTGCACTAGAGAAGGTATTGTAGAAGTCGATTTGAAGCATTCAATAATAGTTTTTTCAGTTTCAATTAGGGCAAAGAGTAATTACCAATAAAGACATTAATATCGGAATTTTCCTGCGATTCCCCATTGAAGTGTCCAAAGAGTTTGGTTATTTATGAAGAGTGTTAGAAATCTGTCAGGTTGCACTGCTCTTCAAATAATTGGCATAAAAGAGATTGGTAGGGTGGAGAGGTGTGGGAGGGGGGAAGGGGAGGGGGGGGGGAGGTGGAGGCAAAGTGAGCTGATTTGCACTTTTGTTATTGAAAGATTTAACGTTATTTTTGACAGATGCCCAACTATGACTTGTGACCTCGTAGATCCTTGTTGTTACTAACATAATGAAATCTATTCGTAAGGGAGAAGTATTAGAGTGCGTGAATATCAAGAATGTGGAAGATAGTTGTTAAATAAGCGCTTGGTACACTAGAAGTATTGAGATATGATGCTTGTGGAGAGAAGATCTTGCAAGTTGTTTGCTACCGTGTGAGCATATTCTGCCTTCTCGACATTTGTTTGAAAATGAATTGGCATAGAAACATTAACCATAATGAGTCGAAAACAGTTCACTAGGCATTAGTCATTGTGGCGAAGAAATTGTATTGTAATCCAAATGGTGAGCAATGTATTTCGAAAATGTGGGTGCTTGATGTTACCATAAGAATAATAGAATACCTAAGTTTATGATGTTGCTATATGCCTATTTGTTTGCTAATAGGAAGGCTCAAATCGAAAAGTGGCAATAAAACGAGTAAAGCAAACATCCGAATTTGCTTTAACTGGAGGAATGGAACTTGCAGTTATGGCCACCCTTTCCCAGTGCGAGAAAAACGTACACCTTCTCAGTTTTATTGGTTGGTACATGGATTCAGGGCATCTCAACATTGTGTCCGAGTACATGCCCAACGGATGCCTCAACGAACGTCTTAGGAGGTTATTTCTAAATAATGAAGAGAAGAAGCACACAGAGCAACTCAACTTGGTCCGATACGTCTCACAAATTGCTTCAGGAATGAAAGTTCTGGAAGAAAACGCACTTCTTCACCGTGATCTTGCAACTAGGAATATTCTCCTAGATGAATACGACAATATCAAGGTAAATATTTATGATTAGGGAGAAGGAAAATTGAAGAAAATTAAAATATACACTTTTACTAACAAAGAATGCAATACTTTAAAGTATCCTTTTTCTAAAGTATGAAATTAATGTACCACCGGGTTTAGAAAATTGGATAGCATTTTCAACTTACTCATACTCTAAGATTTTAAGTTTTTCTTAATTATCATATTTTTGGTTAATTTTGTAATAATTGATTTTGGTTGAATTTGAACAATTTGCTTACTAGATTGGTGGTTTCGGTTTGAGCCGACCATTTGAATCCAAATACAGCTCTGGGGTGATAGCTGTGAGATGGATGGCTCCAGAGGTGTTGGCAAATGAAAATACGTTTACTAATAAGGCAGATGTTTGGTCTTTTGGTGTCGTGGTGTGGGAGATTTATAGTTTTGGTGGCTTGCCCTATAGTGATGTCAACTGTTCCAAATTGGGTACTCTCCTTCAAAATGGCAAACGACTGGATGCTCCAGTTGGCGTGCCACAGAGAATGGCAGCCCTTATGGAGAATTGTTGGAAGTTGGAACCTAAAGAAAGACCATCATTCAGAGAAATTGACAACATTCTCCAAGGAAAGACAACCAGACCATACCGGACTCCTACACCGCCACCTCCACCACCCAAATATGACCAATCAATTAGCACGTGTACGTTGTTGTCTTATTTAAGTAATTATAATTACTTGTGTGCAAGTTAAATGTCCACAGGTAGACAATAAGTTCAACGCTCACGAGTATTCGATGGATCAGGCTGAGAAGGGGTGTGACGGAGGTTGACTCGATTCCCAGAAAGACTTCTTAATGATAAATTGTTGGATTTCAGTCTTGATATCAATACTTGCCATATTTCAATTTGAGAGTGACGACTGGTCGTTGATAAAATTCATTCGCTAACATTAGAATTCCTTCAGGAAATCACAGTACATTAGAAATTAAGCTGAGTGTGATACCAATCACTGCCTTTTGTCTGTACTCACTTAGTCTTCATCAGAAACAACACTTTCCACTCATTCCAGTGAACACATCAAAGAAATGAATGGTACAAATGGAGTGTAGTGAGTGAATTAGAAGATGGTGGTACTGTCGATATGGATGGATTAGAGATGCGTTAATTCCAATGTGATAGACAGGGGAACACAAAGGATATGAAGTTGAATAAAGTGAAGTTGTCCTCAATTTGACAACTTGTTGTACGTAGAAGAGGGGTTGGATAAATAGAAAAATGTTAGCTTGGTATAGTGGAATGGTAATGTTTACGACAACAGAGCTTTGTATAAAAGCCAATTTTCATGATTTCATTAAAATGCGAATTGCATGACTTCTGAAGAAAATTATAGTGGAGAATAAGTATCCTTTTAAATTCAGAAATCGAGCTGGAAGAAGAGGAGTGGGGGGGGGGATGGAGGAGGAGGGGAAATCCCCTTCCCCGTAATAGTGCATGCATTGCAAACGGCCACCCTTCTACTCCTCTCCCTTTAAAATGCACGCAGCCACGTGTGAGACGTTTGAAGTGGCAGTCTATTAGTCTTTGTAGTTACTATTATAGATTTCAAAAGACCTCACAGCCAGTGAACTTGGGTACGTTTAAAATAAGTGTTTAGCGTGATGAAGCAGACTATGTATCATCCTTCCCCAACCATTTATGAATGTCCACTGGAATAGTCAGTGATTATTCTCTTAGTAACACGGAATTAAATATATTCCTGACCCCTTGCTATTAAATTTTAAATGTGACACAAAGTGCACGATTTTGCAAACGAATCTTAACTTTATACCCAAATGTTCAATGGAACCAAATCTATATTTTTGTTTTATGGTTGAAAAATGTTTACAAGAACCTAAACTAATTTGACATAATGTTAAATTTAAATTTAAACTGCGAGGCATGTTTTGGATAAGAGGTGCAAATTATAAATTAACATTTTTGAAAAATATTTAAATTAACCATTTGTCTCCATTTTAGATATATCTGGAAATGGACAGAGTATGTTACATTCTTTTCCTAATCATGGCAATATTTTACGAAGTAAGAAATTTGATAAGAATGCATGCTTTTTAAATTTGGTATACGCTGCAGAGAATGATGTAGATATTTCAAAGAGCATCTTTTGAAGAGTGAGGAAAAGTGACTTGATTCCCATTTCTTTCCTCAACATTTTCTGTGGACTCGAGAACTTCTCATTCTGCTGTTGATTGGATGCCATTGGGATTTGGAACATTTGCACAGAAAATGAGCATTTATTTATGAGATGGCATCTGTTGGGTGGTGGCACGAAGTCCATGTTGAGTAAGCAAAAGATTGGGTCTTGATGAAACGCTCATTTTTATAGTCTAGGAGAGTATATCAAATAAAGATGCAGACATGTGGCTTAAAAAACCATAAAACCTGGATTGGACTTTGTGTTTGTGCTTCTAACTAAAATTGATATAGTTCAATTTTGGAAGTGGGAAAGGAAATATTCAAAGACAAAGCAATCACAGGAGGCCATTCAAGCAAAGTGAAGAGCCGAGGACTCCACTGGGACATCACTCGGATGGTTGGAGTGTGAAGAAGGAGGAATGGTTTAGTATGAGGCAACAAGAATCTGTGTTCACTAGATTTGCGGCGGCATGGTGTTCTCATGACCTCACAAAGAAAATGCCAATTGTGTGCGTACTCACATTGCTCGATTGAATTGACAGTTACATGGGTGCATTTGTGTTCGCGATCTTTTAACTAAATGGCTCACTTTAATGGACGATTACGCCACCTCTTCACATTTAAATTGCGCTGCAGTTTAGATAAGGAAGATAAGACTGGCAATCGATTCTATTAACACGATAGTGCTCAATAGAGTCCACTCTGTGCCATGCTTATTACTTAATCATCTCAATGATTTATAATTGCAAAATGGCATTAAAAACAATTCTGAAGATATTCTATGTTTCTTGAAGTTACAGCTTCAGATGGAGTTTCGTCTTCAAAGAATATGCACACTCGGGGAAGAAGATCAGTTCCTATACTTCGCAAAGGTATGTTAAATTATTTTCGATTTGTTATTATAATATGACCTTTAATTTATAATTTTATCAAACTGAAAGCCTGTATGTGACTGCCGAAAACACTCATCTTTAAATGTTCTCCAAATGCCTATATTGTACTTTATACCTTAAACAAATCATTTGCATATGTTATAAATAGTTGCTGAGCAATGGAGAACTAGAAACAATTCGGGACATGCAACCGGAAATCAAAGTAAATGATTCAGTTATATGAAATAATTATCAATCTGTTTTCAATGCTTTAACTGACATGTACTTTAGTTATAATTAGAAAATTGATTGGGAGCGAATTTTCTTTTACTAAAATAAATGACCTTAGATCTTGATGGTAGAAATGGTTATACATGTGACAATAATTCACGGGATGAAAGTATGTTTTTATTTATGTGTTTTAATCTACATCTTGCCAATGACTCTTATTATTTATTATACTTAAGGCACAACAGCAGGTGAATTACTAAAATCTAAAAATAATTATAACACGGCAGTTAATTGGATATTATTTATGATGAAGCTGTCAATTCGGGTGTTTCTATGCTTCAGATAATTACCCAACGGTCAATGACGGGACAAAAGAAATGATCGCAAGTGAATTGGGTAAGCTTAAAATAGCCAATATCTGGAAGAATAAAAAGCTTTGAAATATATATTGTAAATAATGCATTCAGTCTACCCTGAAAACCTTTCACAAATCTCTGTGGCGGAATTACCAATTTATCTTGCAAGACTCCCAGAACTAGCTAAGCTACAGCCCTAGTATAGGGGAAACACATATTCCACGAAATGCGTTTATTAGGGAAGGATAGTGTGTTAAATGTGTACATCTCGGAAGGTTAGTTATAATCAATATGGCTGAATGGAGGAACAATTGAAGGTGTCTGATTGGCCATTATGTGTGTGAGCAAACAATTTCTTGTTGGATGTTGACGTATACAACAAGGGAAAACACATGTGTCTCCAAATATGAAACACGAAGCACCTCATAGAAGTGAGAAATATTCTACAAATCAAGTCTTAATTGTAACTTTGCTTATATTGCCCTTGACCTTGTGTTAAAAACTTACTTATTTTTCATTTTTATTTTACTAATTATTGTTCTAAAATAATGGACTCATTAATTGTGTATTCGTTCAGATTTAGTTGTAGCATCAGCCAAACCTAGCAAGTTAAGGAATTATCTCATAGAAAAATATAGCAACAATGAATGAATTAATAGATAGTTAAGAAATGAGTTCAGTACTCAAGTGGTTCGTTATCTCTTTCTTCTTAAAGGAACTTGACAGGCTAATTCTAATTCTATCCTACGTTCTCACTAATTAGTCAATTTTATTTGACTAACGTAAATTCAAATACGAGTTAGAACTTATCAAGCGTGTAAGGGTTATGAACATTGTCGATTAACGTAATAAAATGCCTAAAATTATATTTAATTTCCATTGATTTTGCTGTTGCTAAATGTGTTTATACAACTTGTTTAATCAGCGTATCCCCAACCTCTGGCACTCCCAAATTTGTGTATGTTAATATTCCGAAGCTTCATTAACACAAAACTTTAAATGAAATGGAACTGTAGCCGATTGCTACACTCGTAAAGCCTGACTGACTCAGAAATCTCAATGGCAGATTCTCCTTCATTTAGCTTGACTCCCAGAACTAGCTATGCTATTGCCCAGCTATAAAGGAAGCAGACGTGTAGCACGGCGCACGTTTATTCAGTGAGTATATTGCGGATAAAGTGTACATGCAGGGAGCTACTCATGATCAGGATGTGGGATTAGGTTAAACAAACGGAAGTCACTGATTGGCCACTGTTTGTGTGATCACTACACACGGAGTTGTATGGCCTCACCTTCCAATCCTGGCGTGCGGGCATGCGATGACGCACAAAGCGATTACGTGTCCCACAGAACGGGAAATGCGTTTCCTATTCTAGTGATTCGTTACTTCTTAATTCTTAAAGGGAACTTGACTAATGTAAATACCGATGCAAGCACGTCACTTAAAGTCGACACCAAAAGCAAGTTGGAGCCTATCACTCGTTGTGGATTAATTACAAGTCCTAGAAAGAGTTTCCTCAATTATAGTTATTGTTCAGAGGAGTGAAGAACTTTCAAAATAATTAATTGTCAAACGATGAAAAATATAATTTTTAGATGGAAAAATTGAAAGGGAACCACCAGCACCTCTCAAGTCCTTCCAAACCCTGGTAAATTAGAGCCAAAATTAAATTAACAAGCGTTCATGTTACATATTTTTGCAAAAAATTAATTGATTAATGCTTTTTCTATGCAGGGATATCACCACAAAATCGGTAATCCTAATTTAATCTAGAGGCATTAATAGCAAATATGATGATATAACTTAAATTCCATTTCGAAAATTTCAGATGAGAAGAATGAAACTGGCGCAAGAGGAAAGAGGAATCTTTATTTTTGATCGACTTTACTCTAAAATGAAATTGGTCTATTCTTTTAAATAAACTATATTCATTGAAAGATATGAGTGAATAAAAAGTTGTTTCGACATTTGTAATTGATTACAGGAAAAAGCACATTTGTGAATGGTTCGTGTAAATTGAAATATGATGCAAAATCAGTAACGAAATGAGTTTAAGGCGTAAACATAATTTGACACCTTGAATGAACAGTAGCGAATTGCCAAACTGGTAAAGCGTGACTGACTCAGAAATCTCGGTGGCAGATTCTCCTATATCTGGCAAGACTTCCAGAACTAGCTAAGCTACAGCGCAGCTATAGGGGAAACAGTCGTATCGCCCAGAACACGTTTATTCAGGAAGTGTGCATGCGATGATGAGTTAAGCAAAGACGTGTACTACGGAACTCGAATTTCGATGTTCTGTTGTCTACCACATCTTAAGTGGACCCCAATTAAACTGGGAATCGAGCATTCACACCACTGCATGTGCACGTAGGAAAGCTGGTCTCGTAAATAACAATTTTGGAGACAACCGTCAATGGTAATAGCTTTTATGCATAATGATTCCTGTTAGCACCCATATCACTGACCAAACCAAGTCAAAATCAAATGTACAATTGCATTAATACTGCAAACTAATATGTAGAGTTTGTGTCACGTTACTATGTGCCTTTTGGGAAAGTGCGTGCATTAAATATAGTGGGACAAAGGGCACAATGGCCAACTTGATAGCTTTGTGTGAACAATTGGAATAAGGTAGTAAGTAACTTTACGGTTTATGCATATCAATGTACATTTGAATTCTTGAATTAACTAAATCATACGTTTATTTATTAATATCAAATTGCGGGCTTTATGATGGCCAACATTAGCCCTTGAGTTGACTTCGCTGTAAACAGAGAGGGGGAACAACAAAGACCCATAAGGCCGAGAGGATGAACAGATGAGTGATTAGCAGATATAAAAGAGCCAAAAACAAAGGTAGAGGAAATGGTAAAGTGAGAAATTTGGAAGTGGTCGAATATGACGTACAATGGGGTCATGGTAGTTTGAAGTGAGTTGTCAACCGGCGGGTTATGGAACTTTTGGTGAAGGCGTATACATTGACCAGGGTGCGCAAAGTGGTAGATCATCTATCCCCAAACACCATATATCATACATGGGAAGTACATGCATTTTAAATTTGAATTATTCTAATACATCTACCTTGATAAAATGACATGATCGATAGAGCGTTTGCTCAAGTTATAAGGTAGAATCCAAATAACCCACACATGTTCGAAAAAAGTAACGTCGAGTTAATAATGCGACTCTTGAGATTGTACGAAGTGGGCTGATGTAGCTGATAAATCTGATGGAGTTGTAAATCAACACTCAAGTCAGGCGAAATAAATCCAAGGGCATTTTATTCTCACTTACATTTTAAATGCTAGATTAAACATTGAGATTATTCTAAAGTATTAAGTGCCTAGTCGCAACATCTTTACTAACAGTTAGCTTAGTGTGTGGTTAATTACTACGATCACAATCATTGACTTTTGCTCAGTAATCTCTACGGAAAGTTCTCTCTGAATGGAATGGTTCCAGAGATTAACTGCACCTCTTCATCAG
>UZAE01012258.1:0-19546 GCA_900617975.1 Rodentolepis nana
TTTCCTACCATGATGATAGTTATCGTTTGCCCTTTAGCTGGCTTCGGGCTTCACAGAGGGAAGGTTCATCTAAGTAGCAGAAAGACGAGGGGCGGGGAACAGAAGAGCGATTCACAGATGTAAAAGAGGCAGACAGACATAAAGGTAGGGAAAAAGGTAAGATGAGTACTGTGAAGGGGTCGACTATGACAAGCAGTTGGGCCATGGTATTATGAAGTCAGAAGTCAAATGCCGGTTAATAGACTCTTTTGCCGTATGAGTATACGTTGCCCAGGGTGCACCGCGTGGAGGTAAGTCTATCGCACACCCCATAAAAGAGAAGATAAATAACAAAATCTTCCTTTGTTTTGATATCCCATTTGCTCTAATAGAAATTACACTAATTAAAAGTTTATCAAATCCCATTATAATTTCATTATAGTTCCGTAACCTTCAGGTCAGGGGTTCGGTGAAAGTCCGAATTTAAATGGGTTTTACGACGGCCATTGTTTGCTCAACTAGACATCCATTTAAGAGTTACGTTCAATTTTGCAAAAAAAACGTATAAATCACTTTCAACAAAGAAGTATTAGGCAGTAGGAAGACTTAATTTGAGGATACATCCTTGAGCAAACAGCTGTTACCGAACATCATTAAATTGATTATGATATTCAATTTTTAAGAGAAATTGATTAAAAAATGTGAATTAAAAACTTTACATTGAGATTGATTGTATGAATGACATTGAAAAGTTTCTATATTACTGAACAAGTTAGAGCACGTTGTAAAAGCAATGATATGTAGTGGATTATTACACAAATTGGCCTGACCTTATCCACAGAAATCTCCATGGCAAGATCCTCTAGCTTGAAATGGCTCCTGAATTAACTCATCGATGTAGCGGAAACAAGCGTATTGAGTGGAATAAGGTAATTTGAGCTGTGTGTTTGTGTGTGTGTGTGTGTGTGTGTGTGTGTGTTGTGTTGATATCACGCCTACTCATTATTTTCTGTTGGGGTACGTTGATCTTGTGACAAAAATTGCCTATTAATTTGTCGAGAGGCTTCTGCACTCATAAACTCATTTGTTCTCTAACGCGATCAACACCACGGTCACACGTTTCAGCATATTTCATTTTGAACCCATAAATGAATTTGCAATTTACATTCTAAAAATGTCGCCTAATAGTCTTTGTTGATTAAGTTCATTCTGATGAAATTTTTAAAGGAGAATTCAACTTCATTATATGCGTATCTATTAATTTTATTACGCCATAAAATAGTAATAAACGTGAGTGTCTAATAAAAAATAATAACTTCAGATGAATTGTAAGCTCTTATGATATTTACACTTATCAACTATTAAAAGTTAAGGAATTTTACACTGTCATTTATTATCAAATTTTACCTGACTCTAATAACTTTTTACCTTTTATGATTACGTAACCGATTATAGCACAATAATGAGAAATGCACACGAAATAATATAATTAAAGTGTGCCTCATAAAGAAGCAATTGCTCATAATACTATCATTTTAGAGTGAGATTTAAATTAAATTTTAATTTAGGTTACAAAGCAGTTTGTGTAACTACATTGACATCTGAGATATTATACTTTTCAGAATTTCCTTTCGATTGTAAAACGAAACAATAAAGATCATGATTTTCCCTCCTCTATTTATATTTGAGCAAAATATACAACTCCAGATTTGGTCTGATAAGTATATTGCTCAAGACGGCATTTTTCCTAATAAATTAGCACGCCAACGACGTGGTTCTAGAAATATTGTAAATAGAACTGATCAAGTAAGCTAATAATTTTGAAAATATTTATTTTAACGCATTGATAATTCAAAATTATTTGTTTAAACCTATGCCAATCAAAGATTTGCTGAACATTCAATAAGTGGTGAAATTACATTTTCATTTTTCGACCGAGGCGTCTTGTGGCGCACGATTTTAACGATGAAAATTTGTAGTGCCCCATGAAAAATTAATTTTTTTTTTAAATTTTTAGATTGGAGCTGGAAGTTATCATTCTCTATTGATATAACGAGAAAGCATTAGCCCAAATTACTCTTCGTTCACATTCTTAATGAAAAAGTGATTACATTTTTTTTCCACAAATCTGCATTTTGATTTTATGCACCAATGGTTTAAACCTATCGATCTCGGAGATTCCGCTTTTCATTATCTACCCCTTTAGATAAAAAGTACATCAGCACTCAAACTTCACGACTGTATTTGTTCAAGTGTCTTATCTAAACTGCTATTATATTTTCTCTCACTCACACCTACTCAGACAACCTTTCACCAGTTGTCCGCTTGCACTCTTTCTTCCCATCTCCTTCTTATTATCTTGTTTTTTTCTGTCTTTCGCCTTCAACACACTTTAGAAAACACAATTCATTATTTCATGCCCTTTGAAGTGAGGGTTGCATTTGATAGCTATCAACTATTTGTTTTTACTTCAAAGCAATATGGTTATTTAGAAGCTTCCTCGATTGGAAACTGTTGAAAATAACAAAAAAAGCTGCTTTAAAAACAATACCGACCCAATAGTGAACAGAATGGTTATGCAGAATGAGAAGTAGAAATCTTTAATACAGTGGATAGTGAATAGGCTCAAGTTAGAACGAAAAGATTAATTCATCCTTTTCTCCGGTGTTTTAACTGTTGGCTCGGAATATTACAAGGTAAACTGAAGCACTTGTCTATACACAGAATGGACATCAATTAAATTTGCTATTGTGAGTTTGCACTAAGGAGATAGGAGTAGGCATTATGAAGGCATAATCAAGAGTTTAATTTGAAAGATAACGAATTGTAGAAGTTATTATTTTGTATCTTTTGCAACTAGGCATCACAAGAAAGATAGTTATTTAACCTAATATTATACAGATGCAAGGTGGTATTTTGTTATTTACTTTAGTATAATAAAAAGGAAAAGGTTTCATGGCATTCTCAAAAATTTTAGCATCAGTATTGTTAATGCAATGATCTCTGCCATTATTAGTGGAATTCCCAAAGAAATAAATAATTAAACATAAGAAAATATAACCTCCACGTAGAGATTTATGTTTTTACATTCAACTACTAATACCCTTCAACTGACCTTAACAAATGATATTTGTTTAAATCAACCAAAATAAACCCACAATCCTTAAGTGTTTTTCAATGGACTTATCTGACTATGTCGTCGTCCAATTGGCTCCGAAAATTCCTTGATGAAGTACAATTACCAGATTTCTTTGATGCATTTAAGGACGTCTTACAAGTTACACAGTTAGTAGTTAATTTATGTATTTTTAAGGTATAAAATTAAAACAGCTTATATGTTATTTTTAATATTTTGTTTAAATTTTCGTCCGTCAAACTTTAATTTTTATATTTTTGTTCAAATACGAATTTTCGGAAGTTATTGGTTGTTTTACTCTTGAATAGATTGCAGCATTTCAGCTATGTACGTACTGCAGATCTTCACAGGATCGGTCTAAGTGCGCCCGCAATTGCTAGGATCAAAGCTGCATTAAAAATACATCGTGAAAACGCTGGAATACCCCACAATCCACGGAAGAAATTACACGGCCTTTCTTTTGGAATTCCTCTAATTGATTTGGTATGTAATCTGCTTCAGTTAATATAGTGTAATTTTTGTTCTATTTATTTTAATGGTTTTCTTCCCTTTAGATACGATATGGACCCCCTCGCGATGTTCCAATTTTAACTCCTGGGTCTGATTCCGGATACATTCGTCGATGTCATTCAGATGCCACTTCTCCCCCTCTACCATCCACTTCAGATTCTCATCTTCCTTGCCAACTCATCCGACAAGAGGACGTGACCCTCCATGAAGTAAATCATGGAAGACTGGGCTCTGGTTCCTTCGGAGTTGTCCGCAGAGGTGATTGGAAGACACCCACTGGTCAAGTGGTATGCTACACTTGTATCTATTAAATACTTTCTGACTACACATTCAATGTTCTTTGTTTATAATTTATAGTTACCTGTTGCCTTGAAAATTCTTCGGCGCAGCAAGACCGAAGATGCTGCAGATTTCTTTTCAACTGTTCTTTCGGAGGTGATGCTAATGCAATCTGTGTCTCATCCCAATCTCGTGCGAATTTATGGGATTATTCCTTTCAACCCTCTTGTTATCGTGAGTTTCGTGATTTTCGAGAGTTTAATTTTCCTCTACGACATCTATCGTCCGTTTTTAGCATACGATCATAATAAAAATTTAGAATATGTTGATGCCTTTGTTACTTTTTTGCTTCAAATCAGTTTGACCTCTTGGGGCTGGCTAAAACAACTTCTTCGTCACTTATGTTTCCCAGTTGGCTAAAACAACATTTTTATGTCTCATGAAAGACAGTTTTCGCTAAGATTAGGTGGAGGAGGAGGGTGGAAGGAGGGAAGGACCTTAAAACATTCATCGTCAGAAATTGCGCACTGACCTCACACTGACTACTATAGCATTGAATCACATGCCATTGGCATATTTTGTGGTGGTGTTGTAGCCTACTCACTCTTTCACATAAGACAGAACCTGTTGAATCTTTTTGGGGTTACTTAAAAAACTAGCCTACGTTTGATCCTGTGTGCAATTTACCAGATGTACGAGCTGAGTATTTGAATTTTCAGGTACACTTTTCTCCTTGCCAGCAAATCACCTTGTTATTCTTTTACACTAATCATTGGTTCGTTGAGCGAACTGCTCTTAATTATATAAACTCGAGATAATTACTTGCGTTGACTGGAAATTCCCTTAAGATTTGCTCCGACTGTCAAATTCGAGATAGCCATCTCATTGTACTGACTAGGACTATTCTAATTGAATGCTAGAAGAATAGGTACTTTGGGGGGGGGGGGGGGGGGGGGGGGGNGGGGAGGGGGTATTGGACAACTTTGGGGGACTGAGAGATGAAATAGATGGACATGGTTGTGAAGCTGGGGGGATATTTGACTGGTTTAATTATCTTTGTGACAGTTAGCTCAAACAGACATTAGAGTCACAATATGCATATTATACTTTATTATTATATCAAATGGCGGGCTTTATGATATTCATCATTAGCCTCTAAGTTTACTTCGGGCTTCACAGAGGGGAGTTTGGGTAGTTTACATAAGCCCATTGGTTGACTTCTAGCTTCCCAGTATCTCTGGGTTTCGGCCGTTGTCTGTAGGGCTGGCTGTAGTGGGTCCAATCCATTTCTTCCTGCAGGTCACATAGAGGGCATATTGGTTGAGAGTATACTCCTATTCTATGTTGGTGCTTCGCCGGTCAATCGTGTCCAGTACGCAGTCTAAACTCTGCAACAGCTTCGGTTCTTGTCCACTCGGCTATGTTGGAGAGTGCCACTGTCCACTGCTTTCCCTTTGCTCGGGCTTTAAGTTCTTTGCTTCTTGAAGTTTTATGCGGTAGACTTACCTCCACGTGGTTCACCCTGGACAGCGTATACTCATGCGGCAATAAAGTCTATAAATCGGCAGTTGACTTCAATCTATCATCACCAGCCTGAAACGTATTATACATATTCATGCGATGAGGGAAAGTCTTGCAAGGAAATTAAATGCGGAAGCTTTGGACAACGACGTCGTAATTATTGTCTAATCATAAGCTTGCTGTTTTACTGTTACGTATGTATAAAATGACACATTACTTCGTTTGCTTTCTTTAGGTAACTGAGTTGGCCCCTCTCGGAAGCCTTCTGACGGCCCTGCGAATCCATTCCCATCGACTCTCAACCTCGTCTATCCTCGAAGGTGGCGATAATGGAAGTAGTCGTCCTCCAGCGACAGCTTTCAGTGTAGACATTCTCTGGGATATGAGCATCCAACTTGCGCGTGGAATGGCCCACCTCGCCTCCTGTTGCCTCATTCATCGCGATTTGGCCGCTCGAAATGTCCTCCTCTTTGGGGGTGGTTCATCGTCTGCCAAAGGTGATGATTGTCAGCCTCGTGTTGGTGGATTTGTGGTGAAAATAGGGGATTTTGGTTTACTTCGAAGGGGAATGGTGAACTCGAGTGAGGAGGCAATTGGATCGAGTAGTACTGCCGAGGGAAGGGATGATCAAAAGATCCCTGGATATGTTTACACTGGAGTGGGGAAACAGAAAATTCCTTTCGCTTGGTAAGTAGTATCATTGCTCATTTATACACTACCGAGTCTTGCCTACTCATAAGTCATGGAAACAGTAATCCGACCCCCCCTCTCTCTCTCTCCTCTTTATCTCCCTTTTGATTCCACTCCACTGAACGCTTGTGATAGGCCTAAAATCGCACCCTTCTCCCAGTCAATTCTATTATTTAAGATTGCTTCATACCTTCACATTCTTATATATTTGGGTGAAATCCTGTTCACGTTACTGCCATTCTCTCCTCCTGATGTGTGCATTAGTTATATTCAAGGCACAGTCTCCATTAACGAGGAAGTAAGACTTGGAATAAGGGGTGTGCGATAGACTTACCTCCACGTGGAGCACCCTGGGCAACGTATACTCATACGGCAAAAGAGTCTTTTAACTGGCAGTTGACTTCTGATTTCAAGCTACCATAACTCCACTGTATGTCATATTTGACTTCTTTCACAGTACTCATCTTACCTTTTCTCTGCCTTTGTGTCTGTCCTTCTCTTTTGCTTCCTTGAATCACTTTTCTGATCCCTATCTCGAATGTTTCTCACTTTGATGAACCTTCCCTCTGTGAAGCCCGAAGTCAGCTAAAGGGCTAATGATAACTAACAAAACGCCTGCCATTTGAAATAAATAAATGTTTCGATGGGGGTAATGCTCAACACCAGAGTTCGTGAAATCGTCGGTACACATCCAATGCTTTGCTGTTTTACTCACATCCTCTAATCTCTAATTCCATGTTTTTTAAGCTTTCTTTCTTGGACAGAAACCGTGGGTACACTGGCGCTATTTCTGGCTTTTACTACTATTGATATTTGATGACCTTTCAAAAATATTCCCACAATTGAAGGAGTCCTGTCTTCTTGCTGTCGATGCACCTGTCTAATCCTCTTAAATCCGCCAAGGAAAGCTCTGACTGGGGAATTCGCACCTTGGGTGTTGACCCACGCGAGGAGAGCCCATTGAAGTACGAGATTCGATTTCTTCCATCGGTGCGTGTATGTGTGTGTGTGTGTCCTATTTTTCCCAACTGAGCAGTTGGAACTGACAGAAGTAAAATGGAGTGGTCGGGCAAAGATGTGTTCACTTTGGAATGTTCTCGTGCATTTTGCGCACTTTTCGAAATGTCTCATTATAACCACTTGATTTAGGAAGAGCGAAGTCATTCACGTTCCACTGGTCTTATTTTTTGCTCGATTTAACTAATCCATTAGTTCCTTCAAGTCACTGAATGCTCAGCTGTGATTGTCTCAATCTCATGACTCTCGACTTAACAGACCCTCAGGCTGCTTCCACTCATCCTCCGTTTCTCGTTTTTAATTACTATATCCTCCTCCTGTGAGAAGAGGCCTAATCGAAAGCTAATTTCATTTGACGCTAGTCGCTGGTCTCACGCTCATTTTTTGCCATTGTTCTCGACTCTTGCATTGCTACGGTCACTCACGCACACACACCCCACACACACACACACCCCACACACACACCTAAGCGTGTTAGACAAAGCGACGATCATACTGAGGTGGCATAATTCAATAATTTGCGCAATGAGCCAATTACTTAACCCCCTAAAGGTGTGCATTTGGCACTGTTTATTAGTAGATAGTATTGCAGCTACTGTTGTCCAGGTGGGCGACTGCTTACATAGTCACTAGTTTGTGGACTTCAAGCAGAGAGAACCGAGGTCACCAATTCAGGAGGTGCCAAATGTAGTTTATACAGTTTGTAGTTAACAGAAAAAATCAACAGTTTCAAAAAGAAGAAGAAGACAACGAGTCGCGTTATCGGTGTACATTGATTAAGTCACCTTGAAAAGTGAAGAGTTGTCCTCCGCTATGCCATGTAGTTGGGAGCTTTGCGCTTCCATGGGATTTGGAATTTCTACCCCCCTCCTCTCTTCTTCTCTTTCCAGCACTCACGAAATATATGTTGATGGTTTGTTAAAAGATTCTTTGGAAGCGGCTTGCATTAACTCCCATAATATTTCTGATGTGCCGGGTGCGTCTGACTTTGTTAAGCATTTTATCGCATTGTCAACGATCATTGGCATGGAGTTGGCAGCTTTGCACTTCCATTGTTTACAAACAAGCCTCACCTCTGATGCGCCTTTGACAGCTGTTAAAGCTGCTAACCCCTCGCCTGGCCGGCCAAAGTGAGGCGGGGGGGGGGGGGACTTCCTTCGCCATCTTGGCCATTTGGCTTTGGACGCAACTTAAAGGTCCAAACTGTCTCAATTCACCGGCTATTCCACTCCAGTGCGTGGGAATGAAGTATGCTCAATTAATGTTATTATCGTCAAAGGCATGAAGTGTCGGTACTTTCTTAATAAGGTGGTAGTAGAGGTGGGGGGGGGGGGACTTTCCTGCTTTGCTGTCTCTTGAGCATCTTCTGTCAATTGCCTTTTATCTTCTCTTCCTCCGCGCTCGCCACTTTAATTCAAGGAACTCAGCGGCGGTTCGGACCTTCAGCTGTCCATCGCACTAGCACACCTCTCTCTTTTTTCTCTTTCCTTAATTGCCCTTTGCGCGAGTGCCACTCCATTTTTTCTCCCTCCTCTCGTCATATTTGTCGTCCTTTTTTTTATTAATTCGATGCGAATTAAAGGGCTTGCAACTCGCTTGCTTGCAAAATTTTTATTCATTTATTTATTTCAAATGGCAGACTTTATGATGGTTATCATTAGCCCATTTAGCTGACTTCGGGCTTCACAGCAGGGGAGGAGGAACATAAAAAGTGAGAATAATTCAAGAGGGGGAAACAGAAAAGTGATTCAAGGATGCAAAGGAGACAGACAGACACAAAGGCAGAGTGAAAAGGTGAGGTGAGTACCGTGGAAGTAGTCAAATATGACCACATACAGTGGGGTGATGGTAGTTTGAAGTCAGAAGTCAACTGCCAGTCAATAGACTTTTTTGCCGTATGAGTAAACGTTGCCCAGGATGGAGGTAAGTCTATCGTACGCCCCTGCTTGCAAAATATGAAGTGAAATTAGGTGATTGGAGTTCAAACGCATCAAGGGGGAACTACGGAGACGTCAAAATGGAGTTTTGCGTAAATCCAACGATTTAAACAATTGGGCTCAAAATCCATTCGTAATTGGCCTCCGAAGAGACTGTTTTTGTATCAGCAAAACTCTTTTTTATTTATTCAACTTAATTGCCTAATTAACTAGTTCAGTTCGATGAATTTCCTAGAAAAAAGCCTCAATTGTAGCTATGGGCGTTTTGTAAGTTTATATTTAACTCAGTCCATTCACACAAATCGATCGGCTTTATTCTCTTAATTAAAAATCATTTGCCTATGGAGACTTGATCTAATTCCCTAGTTAAAATTTTGATCATAACAACTGTGTTTTTCAAGGTGTGGTCGTTGGGAGTGAAGCGGTAGATCCATATACCATGGCCTTATCTACTCCACTCCATCCCAATCACCAAAGCGAATTTATCACACTTCACGCCTGTTTTTGTCCCAAACATCTGTTGTGAATCGCACCTCTATTTTAATGCTGGGCTTTAATTTACTTTAACTGAAATGCAATTGCTTTATTAAGTACTAATATGTCTACTTCTTTTTTGTTGCCTATTTCAACGCCCCTTTTTCTCGATCGCTTTCGCCGTTTTATTGTTATAAGGTGCTCATTTGGGGCGAGTGGGAGGGGGGGGGGTCATTTACCCTTCTTTTGGGGTCATCATCTTTTTCGGTGTGTTCAATGCAAGCAAGGAGGTGGACAGGGTGGAAAATTGGACCATCCACTCGATTGCAACGCAGATTTATTAGTGGACGCAAATTTTTTTAAAAAAACGACTTTTCATATGAGCTCAACATCCGACAGCACGGTCCTAAAATTTCCGCAAAAATTGTTAATTAATTAATTAAATTACAAAATTTATCTTTTCACATCAGATGACTCGTTTTATTAACTGTTGATGCTGTGATGTTAGGCGATTTTTTACACGCCAATATCATAATTTAAATTACTCTTCTAAGCGCGAATAATGTTTCTTCACGTTACCTGTGGGCTGATCAGAAATGGTGACCCCATTTTGTAATTGGACTAACGTAGCGTCAGAAATGGTGTCACCAGCACTTAGGGAATAAAGTTATATATTATTTTAAGATCAGCAGCGCGTGTGGGTGAGGTGGGCTTTGTAAGCCTGCATCGCGAAACACGACTAGAGGTGGGGGGAATATTATTTTTTATTACCAAATTTATTTTGTGCCAGCATCTTGTCTTGGCTTCATTATAAATAGATTTTCTATTCTGAGTCTGGTTTGATTTAATTTTGCGTGAGCCAATTATATTGCAAGAAAAAAGTGAGAATTCTCCCCCACCCCACCCCCCCCCCCCCCCCCCCCCCCCCCCCCCTCCTCCTCCTCCTCGACTCCTCTTAAATGGCACTTCGCGGCGAACATTTCTCCCCTTTGCAATATCTACAATTTTTGTTCAACCATCCACGCCTATTCTCTTTCAATGGGGTTGTATGTTTCTGCTACTGACAACACCGCCTTCTCGTCTCGTCACCTGATTAGCGCGAAAAAATGGCAGTATCTGATTGTGTTCATCAAATGACTTCTATTTTATTATTTTTTTTCCAACTAAATTCAATGGATACGCGGTAAAAGATTGGTTGTGCTTTAAGGGGTTTAATCAAACAGCTCATTTCCTCTATTGGAGGTTTTGGGAAAGGCAAATCTCGATTTCTGGGCAACTAAAAGATCTGACAACCGTAAATTTGCTACGTTTTCATCTCGAAGATTACTTTCCAGGTACTTTATAGGACAAATTTGATGACCGTTTATTTTTGTTTCGGTACCAGAACCCCACAGAGTATTAAAAGGGGGGGGGGAGTGTTTGGGCGAACGTTTTTGCCCAATTTATACTGAATCCGTTGTTATTAACACGGCACCTTCCTCCAGGCAATCCATGTTTACGTTTACATGTTTGCTTGAACTGTTTTCGGTCGACGCAGTTGTGTGGAATATCGATTGACGACGTTCCTTTTGCCTCTTTCACGACAACGCGGTTTCGTCATACCCTCCTTCGCGTTCCATTTTTTTTCCTCTTCCAGCTCTTAATTGACGTTGTTTAGTGTATTCAGCTTTGCTGTCGACTCGCTTTCCCATATCTCCTAGACATGTGGCCGTCGACAGTTCGCCTCACCCATCTCCAAGGCTCTCCAAGGCTCTCCCCCCACCCTTATATGTATATATATCTTAAGGCCTTTTTTGCCATAGAAGAATTTAGCCGTCTTTCGGCCTTTGTAGGCACTTAAAAGAAGCCAATTAGTCTTTCCTTGTGTTGAAGGTCCCCGCCGGAGGCGATCAAAGCTCGCCTTTTCTCCCAGGCCTCAGACGTGTGGAGTTGGGGAGTGACTGTGTGGGAGATGTGGAGTGGTGGCGCCGAGCCATGGCCCACTTTAGGCTCCGACGCTATCCTCTCTGAACTCAAATCGGGACGCCGTCTGGCCTGGCCTCGAACAGCCTGTCCACGGAGGCTCTACCAACTCCTCCTGGCCACTTGGCGATTCGAGCCCGCTCAACGACCCTCCTTCGAGTACCTGGTGGATCGAATGGATAAGGTGCGTTGAATGTGATCTTTGCTTAGTTTGAGGCGCTCAAACAGGCTCCATGTTGTGCTTTATATGGTGGCGCTTCTATACCAAAAAACTTAAAAGTGCACTTTCCTTGGTCTCTTATATGCTATTCCAAATACAATATCGGAATTTATTCGCGTTTGAGTAGCCCAATAAACTTGGCTTTTTCTTGAACGTGTTAACCTGTTAGCTCTCTCTCTCTTTCCCTCTTTGCTCTGCTCACACTGTTTGGTCCAATGGTTGTGCCTCGCACCGTCACAATTTTATCGAATTGACACGTTTACCAGCCTTCAAGTGCCATTGGCCACTTGGCTTTCAAAGTAATCCAGTAAAGTGTCAATCACCACCTGGTGACATTTCCTTTCTCTTCCATCTCCATTTGTTGTAGGGAGAGGGGAGGGGGAGGGGGGACATGGTGACCATGATTCAAGATGTATGTGAACGCCTTCAATTTTGGGTTCCTTCAATTTCTCAAGCCAAGAGAGTCTTCTTTTTCTAGACTGACATTTTTTTGTGTTCCCTTCGGTGAATGCTATATTTGAATATTGTCAATTTGATTGTGAACGTGAGTAAATTCGAATTTTATTAATGTTGGGCTCGATTTTTACCATCACGCCTCCTAAAATCGCACGCTTTTATTATTATTATCATTATTATTTTATACATTAACTTATGAGCAGTTTTTTTCACCTAATGAAGTCATGTGTCAAACTTTTTTCTCTACTTTTCGAGGATTTTAGTGATTGGTTGTTGGCGTGCAGTGCTTCCATCTGCCTGTAGTTTTGTTGTCAAAGTTTAGCTCTATTTGGCGTGACATCAAACCTCCCAAGCCCGTTAGAGGACGTGAACTCGAGTTCTGTCCCCTCCCCCTCCTCCTACCCCCTCCTCACCCCCCCCCNCCCCCCCCCCCCCCCCCCCCCCCCCACATCACTACCCTTTTACTGTGGCCACCGACTTTCCAAGCGAGTGCACCAACTACCGTGTCACCAGCAGCGCATCCTCACCTAACAAATTTTGGCCAACTCTCTCGCAGGAAAGAGATGTCCGGATCTTCTTTGCATGAGTTTTCTTCGGAATAATTCATTCCTTCCTGGTACTCGTTGCTGATTTTTCTTCGCTGTTGCCGACTTTTGGACGTCGACGATGTTTGTGATGATGTGTTCTACCACGTACTACGCGCTCATCGAAGTGAATTTAAGGGTGCAATAACTTTATTCTCTCTGCGTACGGTTGACACGCGTTGGTGGTGGAATGATCACGTGACAAATCAGAAAGAGAGAGAGACACCTGTTCATCCGACCTGAATACCTTTCAAATCTGCTCTTGATTTCGGTTCATAAAGAGGTGTGACGTAATGCGGAGGTTGTTTAATGATCCCTTATTCTTCTTTGCACTTCCTATTTTCCTTTGAAAAATCTCTGGGTCGATTTTGCAGAACAAATGATGCATTGACAGAAAATTCTGCCCCAGTTCGGTTGATGGTACTCCAATTGGTGTACGTTGCAATTGCACTTGCGCGTCAAAAAACCTTCACTTTTGTCCAGTAGTTTTTCCTCCTTCTGCTAAATGCTGTCATGCGGGGGTGTTTGTACCCTCAGCTGCGCCTCTTTCCAAGATTTTCACTCGTCCAAATCTCGCCTCCATTTAATTAGAAGAACTAGGGCTAATTACTAATATCATTATTACTATTGATTAATTAATCACAATGATTTACGTCGTTTGTGTTCTTTCCTCACGCCCCCCCCCCCCCCCCCCCCCCCCCCCCCCCCCCCACCCCACCCCACCCTCACTCCACCCCCTATCATGCTATTAGGTTGGCAATTAAGTCATTGCCGATTTCAAATAAGAAGGCAAATTCGGAATTTTTGTTTAAAAATGTAACTTTATTCAATTAGATATTGGCCGTTCTTGTCGATGACCTTTTTCCATCTTTCTGGCAGAGTAAAAATTCCCCGTTCGTAAAATGTCTGGTCTTTGCTATTAAAAAACTGAATTAGGTGTGATCCGACATCATCCGCGTTGTTAAAAATTTCACCATTTAAAGAGTTTTGCATGCAACGAAACAAATGGTAATCCGAAGGCGCAAGGTCAGGGCTATATGGTGGGTGTGACAAAACATCCCAACCCAGTTCCAATAATTTTCCCCGAGTAACCAAAGATGTGTGGGGGGGGGCCTTGCGTTATCATGATGGAAAACAACACCCTTCCGCCGATTTGATAATGCCGGCCGCTTATCTTCAATTGCATCCTTCTTTCAGTTTTTCGAGTTCTTCAACATACACATTTGAATTTATCGTTTGGTTCTGCGGCATGAGTTCAAAATACAAAATTCCTTTGTGATCCCACCAGACTGACAGCATAATCTTTTTTTGGTGAATCTCTGCTTTTCATACTGTTTGGGCTGGTTCATCTTGCTTCACCCATGATCTCTTGCGAGTAACATTCTTATAAACTATCCACTTTTCGTCGCCAGTAACTAGGTTCTTCAGAAATAGATCATTCTCATTGCGTTTCAGTAGCGGCGAATCACAGATGCTAATCCGTTGCGTCAAATGAATTCCCTTTAACTGGTGAGGGATCCATAAATCAAGTTTCTTGACATAACCAAGGGTTTTTAATTTTTTTCAATGCATGTATGCGACACATTGAGCAGCTTCTCTGCAATATCTCGTGTTGTGCTGTGACGATTTGAATCGATACTGGCCTTGATATGGGTTTCATCCACTTCGACTGGGCGTCCAGATCGTTGTGAATTTTTCAGTGAAAAATCACTGGAACGAAATCCTTCAAACCAATTTCGACACTGCCTTTCTTTTGTGCTTGCGATGCGTTCTTGCCTTTTCGGAAGTAATACAATAAAATGTGTCGGAAGTGCACGTCCTGTTCTTTCATTTTTAAATTGGGATAAAAACAAAACTAAAGAACTAAACAAAAAAAATTTGTTACTAATTAACCTAGAAGCCCATACAGTAAGAAAAAAATATAGGTTAGATGCTCTGGCCACGTTAGCAAAACAAAAGAAAGTATAGAGTGAATCTGTCAACAAAAACGGCAATGACTTAGTTGCCAACCCAATATTTTCCCTGCAGATTTCCATAAGTTTTACTAGAGCTGTGTGTGTGTGCGTGTGTCGATGTTAGTCAGTTTCCCTCCATTTGGTCTTGAGAAGGGGATTCCCAATCGTCTCGACATTTTTTTTCACTAATATTTGTCAGTAAAATCTCTTCAAGCGAGCACTTCAACTGAGAGTTGTGCTCCTTATCACTTCCCCCGTCTCTCTCTCTTCTCATCTTGAAGGTCGAGTGGAAGGAGGTCCAGCGTCGTCTAATGCTTCGCATTTTGACGCCAATGTTAACTGACTGTGGGAGATTAAGGCGTCGTTGGCTTGCATAACCTCTTGAATCATGATCCCGATGCTTAGTGAAGGGGGCTATTTGATAGGCTCCTCTGTGTGTGTGTGTGTGTGTGTGTGTTGAAACCGTGGTTTCCAGTTCGTGCGCAAAACATTTAGCCATTTGTGCTCGTTTTGGGTGCTTGGAAGTTGATTCCCACTCTTCTAGGCCAACAAAAAAGGGAAGTGCACTTCATCTTCTTTTTCTCATCGTTGTTTTCAAATTCTGCATATTCTCTATCCCACTCCAAACACAAAGGACCCTTCGCATTATTGTGTTTTTTAAAATTTTATTCGAATATGCTCCAACCCCAAATTGAGTTCTAATGATCGCGGTTTCAGAAAATCGATAATGAATGAGAGTTATTTGGCTGTCCAAAACCACTGGGTTTCGAACTATTGCTCTCTGGTCGTATAAAGGCGCGGGGCGGAATGTAAACTCAGTGTTCGCTCTTCCTGGGCTGATGCGTGTGTCTCCTCATTAGTGTGATTTGCGATGCCATACCTGTGGGTGGGGGGGGGGGGGGGGGGGGGGGTTGCGGTAGATGAATAGAGTTGATTTATGAAATGCAAATAAACTTTGGCTACTGACGCACAATGCTTTCTTGAAAAAAAATACGTTTTTTTGGCCACATTCTTTATGAAAACGGGTGGATTTTTTCGTCTTTTTTTGCCAATTTGACTTCAACACCTACCTACCTGCCACCTATCTTGCCTTGACGATGCTATTGATTCTCTCCTCCTCCTCCTCCTCCGCCTCTTCTTCTTCTGCAACTGACTCGTTTCATTCGACGTACTCCGCGCTCATATCCTCACGCATCTCTTTTTCCAATTGACCCACATAGTCTGTCTTGGTATCTCCATTCGCTTAACGGACGTGTTTGTCCAGTTACCTGCTCGCATCTCTCTCTTCCCCCCCCCCCCCCCCCCCCCCCCCCCACCCCCCACCTCTCTCTCTTAGTCACCAAACCTCATCGCGGTTTGTTGACTACACTTTGTTCAACTCGAATCTTTGTGCTCTACTTCTTGAACCTGCTGATTGCTATCGTTATCTTCTACGATTTGGTTCTGCTTCCATAGTTCCTACAATTCGGTGACCTCGATTTCACCAACAGGGTCTTTGTAGCGCTGTATGCCGATTGTAGCTGAAAGCCGATAGTTGAAAGCTATTTTGACTAAAATACTCCCCCAAAAATGCCTGTTCATGCATCGAAACATCAATTCAAATGATGTAGCGAGAGTTCAAAGTTCAAATTTTAGTCTGTCTTATCTAAAAATGGTGCCATTTACATGCTCCTTCATATCGGTAGTATGTGTGACATTGCAGATTCAAGCCTTTATTGAGTTCTATCGAGTAGGCTATTCTAGCGGCTAATGGAGGATGAGGTTGTTGGGTGTTGGAGGGTGAGTAGAGAGGTTGCGTGCGAAAGGCAGGGGTGACAGAACCGTACGAGTGGATGATCGACAAACTTTTAATTGGGGGTGTGTGTGTGTGTGTAGCATAAGCAGGCGCACTGCTTCCAAACATTGGTGTTGAGGGGAGGGACTGTACCCCTGAAACTTTCGTTCATGCACCGCTTGAGTGGCCTAGTCCGGTAATTAAAGTAAACAATTTTCGCGCATATAGTACACACTTGGAGTTACCGTAGAATCAAGCACTTCAAGTACCACTTTGAGATAGGTAACAGTTACTGCGATTTCAGCAGGATAGAACACTTAATTTTCCTCACCTCACAGTGGCGTTTTGAGTCCCCAAGATCAGTGTGGAGCGGGGGGGGGTGGGGTACTTGTATCGATTCAGCTTCTAAGATCATTAAGTTGAGAAGAGGCAGGATCGACGGTCGTAATGACTGATCACCGGTTGTAGTGGGAAAAATAAGCTACTTCAGGGAAGTGGAGGGAGCTGGGGGAGGACTAGCGAAAAAAAAGCTAAACGCTGTACTGCTCTTGCATACCTTGGTTCCGTTCTCAATGCCTTCTAGATTCTCCTCCACATTATCATTTATTAAACATACTGCCAACCCATTTGAAGATTTCATTGTTTTTGCCGAGGATTACAATATGATAGCGCATTTGTCGTCATAGGAGAGGGCGGTGGAGGGGGGAGGGGGGAGGGGGGTTATAAGAAGTGGTGGTTTCTCAGGCGACAGCTTTTCTACTTGACTCCACTTAAATTTTCCCTCGCAGATACGCCCCTCGGAGGTTGTGGCCACGCAAAGTTTCGACGAGGCCGATAGGATGGACGTGATGGCGGGAGATCGTATTCTAGTCATCGACGGTGGAGCAGCCAACTTTTGGTGGCGTGGACAGAACAGACGCACCGGTGAAATCGCCTCCTTTCCGCGAGAAATTGTTCGTTTACAGCGCAATCTACAATGTGAGTTTGTCCACGCCTCTCAATACTCTCTCTGTGTGTGTGTTCTGACGAGTTTGAATCGCAAGTTTTAATTCTAATCCTCTTCCCTTTAACTCAGCCAATTCGAGAGATGATGTGCAAAATTATAAATTTTTTCTCCCTAATTATTAAATTGGAGTATATTTTATTTAAAAAAGGATTACCTTATAACTCTCTTCGCTTCTTCACTAGCACAATTTCCCTTTTAAGGCTGTCTGGGTGTCCACTGTATTCCAGTAACAACCAAAAGTGCAGGTTATCACATTTATTCTCCCTCAATCCAATTATTTTGGCATATTCAAGAGTCGTTTTCTTGATCGCCTGTTAATCGCACTTAAATGTCTCATTTAATAGATCCGACCTTTGTATCTCTAAAAATTTGGTGTTTACATTTAGTTTGAATTTTTGTCCTCCAGAGAGGCTACTGATCGTTTATTTTGGGTCTCATTTCAGCTCAAGACATTAGTCGACCAATTGAGAATTCCTTTGTTCACGTTGGTCACCATGGCTTTGAAGGCCGCGCTTGGGGACACGTGGACCACATCGATCCGTAAGTCGCCTTCCTCCTCATCTTGCATGTCACTTGCTGAGACTGCGCTCTTATCCACTTCCCTTTCCATGCAGATCCTTCCTCTCTGGCGTGACGCTTCACCATGCCGACACTCTGAGTCACGCCTACGCTCGTCAACCCCTCACCCCCTCGGCCACTCTCAACTCCCAGTCCTCCTGGAGACCTCTGCGTGACACGCCTTCCAGTGGAAATGGATCGGGGACTACGCATTCTGTAGCAGGCTTCGCCGAGGACCCCGAACTCGATAAAGACGCCCCACGCGTTAATGGCTATGATGAAGTTGAAGATGAGGATGAAAGGAGGCTGTTGGACTCCTCTCCGAATGGAGTTATTGGAAGGCAGAGACTGCCCCCAATGTCAGCGGATTCCTCCTCTATTGCCTCAAAATTAACCAAAGGTATTCTCCTCTCGATGAATTAAGTTGGCTTAAATGTTGATATTTTGAAAATATGCGCAATTGTTTTCTCGATCTACGAAGGGTAATTAAAAGTGGTAAAAACACTTGTCCTGGTTGCGTAGCCGATCCTGAAGAAGGATTTAAAAAGCACGCTCTCTTAAGCTTAGAAGTTACTCTCCTAGGCAACAATCCTTTGTTCTCTGCCAGCTGCGTTTTTTGGCGTCTTCGGTTCGTTTATCTGATAGCCGCAAACGTTTCGTATTTAAATCTCGTGCTGCTTGCACTGAATCAGGTCTATAAGCAAGGCTACGAGGTGTCTATGTGTGTGTGCGTGTGTGCGTGTGTGTGCGGGAATATGATATTCTCCACCCCAGCATTGTTGTGATTTGGCAAAAAACAGTCTCCTACTCCATTGTCACTTTAGCGTCTTGGGATATCTGCACGCAATGACCTGGAAGACCCAAGTTAAGCACACCAAGTTTTTTGCTGAACTTTGCCTTTACGTACTAGAGTCAATTGGGAAGAGGCGAGACCTACGCCAGCAGTTGGAGGGTTTGGATGCCACATTCTCTACCCGAATTCTCGGCCATGGCCACCTTCCCACCTTTTTATCATCCCTGTTTACTGTTAATGCAAGAACTTGACCTTTTTTGTTGTTGTTGTTTGTAGATTTGGAGGCGTCTCTTCGATACGAGGCCTACCAGTACTACACGATGAGCTCCTCAGTACCTGCCCCCGTTTCATCATCTGCAGCTGCTTCTGCCTCTCGTCAACCCCTCTCCTCCACTCCCTCCTCCTCCTCTAGGTCACGGAGTAGTAATAAAGCTAAGGATGGCGTTCGCAGTGATGGCGGCAGTGGTGATTGGTCAGCATGTGCACCTTCGCAGACGTCACCAACTTCCTCTCATGCCCCTCTTATCGATCTGGACAGGAGTGCCGAGAACAGTGCGGACACATTCCCGGTTAGTTTGCGAGTGGGAATTTCGACATGTATTCGACCGAATTCCTTCTCGGAGACATTTTAGCGAGTTTTGGTAGTCGCGTTTTTTGCTTTCCCACTTCCCTTTTTCATGTCTCCCTCCCCCCCC
>UZAE01012258.1:19871-49964 GCA_900617975.1 Rodentolepis nana
ACTCCCCCCACCTCCCACACACGCGCGCGTTGAGATCGTATTTTTAGAGTCGACACCATCTTCCCTCTTCCCCTATCACAAATTTCAATTTATATCTGCCTTTTTTTTATTTGCCGCAATTTTTTGTTGCCTAATTTTGTGCTTCTCGAGCAAATTGTTGGAGCGAAAAAAAAGTGTTTTCTTTTTTAGTTCATTTCGAGCTCTCTTGTGTGCATGTCCATTTCAGTGAGACGATAGAAACCTTTTGGTTTGCCAACATAGACATTTAAGTAGTATTTATTAACTTCTCTCCTTTCCGTGGATTTAATTACCACTTTCCAGTCGGTGAATCTCAGATTGCTACTAGTTTAATTAGTGTTTAAATTGTGTAATCACTCTATTCAAATTTGCCTTGAAAAACATGTGTGTATCGGTAGAGGAGTCATGATAACTAGTTTTTGTGTGGAATTACTTCAAGCTACTTATTTTCGAATAAAGTAGTATATTACTTCACCTCTCGCTTCTAGATCCCATCAGCTCCAATTTACCAATCGCATCAAACCACTCCAGCTCGGAACCCCTACTTCCAGGCCGCCTGGAACGCTTGGATGCACCAATCAGGTTCATCCATTCCTCCTGTCCCCCCACACCCAATGACCACCACTTCTTCCACCAATTCCGTGCATCCGGGACCCGAAGATGTGGAACACATCTGCAGACTCTTTGATGCAACCGCGGTTGCAAACCCGCCACACAGGCCACTCCAACAATGCGAGCGAGAAGTTCTAGTTGGAGGTATGTTGTTTGGGCCACTCGATACTACTCAAATGCCTATCAGTCATCACCACTAGTTACTTTTATTGCAGAAACTACATTTTAATTCATTTGTGCGTTTTTGGTCGTATTACATGAATGAATGTTGGGACCTTTAGATTTCTATATTATTATTATTATTATTATTATTATTATTTCAAATGGCAGGCGTTTTGAATAGTTATCATTAGCCATTTAGCTGACTTCGGGCTTCACAGAGGGAGGAACATCAAAGTGGGAAAAATTCGAGAGGGGGAACAGAAGAGTGATTCACAGATGTAGACACACAAGGGTAGAGAATTGGTGAGGTGTGTACTGTGGAAGTGGTGGAATATGACATACAGTGGGGTGATGGTAGTTTGAAGTCAGAAGCCAACTGCCGGTTTGATAGAATTTTTTGCCGTACGAGTATGCGTTGCCCAGGGTGCACCACGTGGAGACAGCTCTATCGCACACCCCGGTTTTGCTAATACAGAGATTTCTATGCATTTGTTTATCAGTAACCTCTCTTAATTATTAAAGTTGAATTTTGTCGGGAACACTTAGCAATTGCTGTGCTCTTTGTTCTGTTTTTTTCCTCTATAACACACCATTTATGTGATTATTGACGTCTTTTTTTAGCTACGACTCCCTCGAATCCGTTCCTCACTCCCCAGTCCTCCGTCCCCTCTGATCCCGTGAGTTCCTCTCCCACTCTTTCCTCATGTGCGTGCGTGCGTGCGTGCGTGTGTGCGTGCATGCGCGTGTGTGTGTGTGTATGAATCTTTTACACTCTCTGTAACAACCTTTTTGACTTTACTTTTCACTTTATTTTGTAGCACCGATAAATCTCCGGATTGTATTTACCACATTTTTGTCTACTTTCCTTGCTCTTGCTCTAATTGCCTATTTGTTTTTTTTTATGATTTCTCATTTTTGCACATTGAGATTGTTTGCAATTGACAATAGAAGTTTTAATTAACACCGGCCCCTATTTTTCCTGTGGTGATTCTAATTGAATGCCTTGACCTTCCTTTTGAGATCTGAAGTCCTCGAGTCTTGTAAAAAGGAGGGGATTCAGTGAATTTGTGAAATAAATGCTTCTCTCCTCAATGCCGTGAATGGCCTATTCATGCGGCTCGAGACACGATGACCAAGAGATTTGGAAGCAATTTGTACGCGTAGAAAGTCAACCTGTTGTGCAGAATTGTATAATAACGCAGAGTTTGTAAGAGTTAAGGACGTCCCAAACCTCGTATTAGTGGGAATATTCGCGATAGATCACTTTGGCTCCATCTCTCGACGTCTGGCTTAGGAGAAAACCGCTTCAATCATCAACTGCTTGATCTCATGAAATGGGAATTGGGACATGTATAGAGCGAAAGATTTGATTAAGTCTTAAAATGCTCAACTGGAAAAAGTGCTCTGTGATTGGCTGTTAAAAATAGCGACTGCATAATCTCATTAATGTTACTGCTAACAAGTTAACCTTGCATCTAACAATAGATTGTATTCCTACTTGCAGGTTATGTAAAGAGCACCTTCAGATGAGTAAGAATCACTCATGAGAGTTGGTGCTGGTAGACCAACAATTACATCCCACCCCCTCTCCCAGCCCCCTAATTAGTCGCCTTATTTTGTTGAATTTGCTTTAATACGTGCGCAACACCTCACATTGGTGGTCTGGATCAGCTTCCCCCCTCCCCCCTTCCTACTCCCCCCCTCCCCACTCTCTATTTCAGATTTCAGACCATGTCGGCTTCCCAAATTCATGGCCTCTTCTCCCCTCGTCATTCCTTTGATGTCATTAGTTATAAACAATGTGGGCGCTATATCAGTTGGATAAATTTGCACTCGCTGTCAATGGCAAATCGTCATCTGACTAGCCAAATTTCAATATTCCCCTTTTCCTTTCAATTGCATTTATTTAAACAAAAAACACATCTTAATAACAATGTTGTTTCTCCAGTAAAAGATAGGTCTATGTGACTTCTAATGCCAATTAATAAACCAGTGGGGAAGACTGTCACAGCTTAAGCGCAAACTAAAAACGCGAAAATGAACAAAATTTTTAATTTTTTGAAATGTTTTTTTCCTCCATATTTCCAGCAATCTTCACGATCGTTCGACTTCCAACGCGCCTCCCGTAAGTGTACACTCCTCTTTACTTTCCAATTTTTCCACTCCCTCACTTATAAGCCATTGATTTTTCGAAAAATTTGTGCATTGTTTAAAGCAGTTGTTTTCCATTTACAAGATTTGCCCGGTTCATTTAACTTCACGGCATACAGCACGACAATTTTCGATAATTCCGAAGTGGAGATGGTGGCTAAGAGACTTCCAGGTGGATGTACCCTTGCAGAAGCCCGTGAGGCTCTCAACTGTGCCATCAATTCACCAACTGCGCGAGACATCATTCACCTCCACACTCCTCCTCCACTTGCAGACGTTTTAGCTCCTGGAGCACGTGACTGGCGGGTCAAGGTCGCTTTGCGTCTTCTCCTCTTGCGCCGATTGGTGCGCCTACAACTTTGCACTGACCTTGAAACCTGCTGGTCCGCCTTGGAGAAGGCTGATTGGTCGGTGGAGAAAGCTGTGGACTTTCTCATTTACGGTTGATTGGCCCTGTTTCTACCTCTGATGTATCACCCCTTTGCTTTCTCCAAATCACCCCCCTCCCGCCTCTAATATGAATTATGAATTGTGAGAGATTTTACTCGTCTTTTGCTCCTTTTCCTATTTGCACTTCGTATAAATATACTGAGGTAATCATTCTACTTCTGCATCTTCTTTGTTCCATTGAGTAGCTGCGTCGGAAACTATTTTTTTCTCTGATGTGGTCTTCTACTTTGATCCATTGCTATTCCTATTAGTGGAGTGCGTGCTTATTAAAGTCATCCACGTGATTTTGGTAGAATTGTCTTCTAAAGTACGCGTAGCTTCGCCTCTATTTAAAACACTACGAAAAAGACAATGACACTCAGTACCAGATCAAGAGATGTGGATGCACCATTTGGGGTAGCCCTTTTGAGAAGACACAGTGTGGCAGACAGATGTGCGAGGTCAGTGCTCATTGGTGCGCATCTGGTGATGCGGGTGACCAACTGCCTTAATAAGAGGGTGAAGGATTGTAAACTTCTCATTGCTAACACTTGCCACAACAGACTTCCGAAGTCGAATGCCCTTAATTATGCTGAAGTTGATGTCAAATAATTGTTTAACCTAATGTGAGTCAGCTATTTACAGTGACCTTAAGGCATTCATTTAGGTTTGCCAATCAATTGCCCTCCTCCATTGTCTAACTCCTCATTTTTGAGATTTTATTCACTTTCCAATGATTTGACGTTTTTCCTGTCTCGATTCCTCCCCTCTCGCCACTTGACTTGCGCCAATGTGACCTGGTGCTTCGAAGGCCGACGGTTTATTGGTGTTTAACCTTTCGTCGATGTGTGCATTCTGCCGAAATAGGACTAGCCGCTGTAAAGCAAATTTTCTTGCCAACGATAAGGATAGCACTTTCCACCTGGGAACAAAGCTTCTCCCCAATCAGACATCCAATTAAGCTATTGAAGTGCCGCATGCAATTTGAAATTTACTTATATCAAATAGCAGGCGTCTTGATGGTTGTCATTATCCCTTTAGTTGACTTCAGCTTCATAGAGAGGAGGGGGAACATCAAAGTGACAAAAAGTCGAGATGGTGGGGAGGGGGGAACAGAAGAGTGATTCAAAGACAAAGGTAGAAAAAATCCGAGGTGAGTACTGTGAAAGTAGACGAATATGACATACAGTGGGGTCATAATAGTTTGAAGAGAGAAGTCAACTGCCGGTTAATAGACTTTTTGCCGTATGAGTATACGCTGCCCAGGGTGCACCACGTGGAGGTAAGTCTATCGATTTTTGTTTATTTCACTTTCGGGCTTTTACCTTATCTCAAATTCTTCTTTTTCCCAATCCACCGAATATTCGGGCACCTATTTTTAGATCAGTTAGAATGCCCCGAGTAGTGTAATTTTGAGGAAGACACGAGGGGAATTTGGTCTTTTTAAAACGTCGCCAATTTTATCGTCATTCTTTCCCCACCGAGAATGGCATTCCCCCCCCCCCCCCTCCTCGGCCCCCCGCCCCCAAAATAAACTTCTTCCATCCAATGGAGAATTCCATCGCTGATTAGAAATGTCCACACGGGTTGTCACCACGACCATTTAAAATCTCCACTTGCACTTAGAATTAAAACTTCTATTTGCACTTCGGGGTGTGCGATAGGCTTACCTTCACGTGGTGCACCATGGGCAAAAAAGTCTATCAAACCGGTAGTTGACTTCTCACTTCAAACTACCATCACTCCACTTCTTTCACAGTACCCACCTCACCTTTTCTATGCCTTTGTGTATGTCTGCCTCTTTTACATCTTTGAAACACTCTTCTCTTCCCNCCCCCCCCCCCTCTCAACTTTTTTCACTTTGATTTTCCTTCCTCTCTGTGAAGCCTGAAGTCAAATAAAGAGCTAATGATAACTATCATAACGCCTGCCATTTGATATAAATAAATCTATTTGCACTTCTGTTGTGTGATTAATTTATTTTTTTAATTTTTTAAAATTTTGATGCGACCTCTAGATTTCTACATGCCTAAAAGTGTGTATGACCTTTCGGTAACGTGGCTAGAGGCATTTGAAGATGATCGAAGATTTTACTAACATTTCGTCAAAGGCTGCTCATATTGGCACGGAATCAAATGGAAATTGGGCCTTTGAAAGAAGTTGGGTTGCTGTGGGAGCACCTAAAATCACCATACTTGAATTTTGCACATAACGATGAGAAAAGTCTCAGGAAAACTATTCACTGACCTGACGATTCTTGACGTTATCTTCGCTTTCCGCACTTGAAGTATAGTTGTTCCCTCATGTGTGAAACTAATGAAATATTTTTGTCCTTGGAGCAAAGAATGACAGCTATGAAATAGTTCAAGCCATATTCCTCCAGTTAGTGGATATACCATAATTTGGTTTTTCAATGCACCTTTCTCCTTCCTCCTCTGTAATCAACGCATGTTACGTCAATCACTGCCCTCTCCCCCCCCCCTCCCCCACCGCTCCCCCACAACTCTTTAATTCAGAGTTACAACTGGGGGGTGGGGACGGCGATACAAAACTGTCACAATGATCTCTAAAATTTGAAGGATTTGAGGTCATTTAATTACGTTATAGCTTAGTTTTAACTGTGATTTTTATGTAAGATTTCTATTTTATCAAAGGAGGAAATTAGCATCCCATAGGTGCCCACTTTTTGTAACCCAATTCCTCATTGTCGGCGGAGTTTTTGAAAAGTGCACCAAAGGTGACACCACCCCCTTCATTTCACATTGTCCACCCCCTCACCCCTTTCAACTCATTTTCTCCACGGAGGAAGAAGCTTCTTAAACTTCAGACTTGGGTGTGTGGCAACTTTTATCTCGAGGCGTAAGAATCGCACCCTCCTCATTTTCGTTTGTTTTCGACACGGAGCCTCGTCTCTCTTTATTCGGTTGGGTTAATGTCAACTCCTCTCTTCCATGGCTCTTACGCAGGTGCCCATGAAAGGTTAATTTTGAGCTCATAAAACAAAATTTTGCTTCGCTTCATCATTCCCATCAAATATTGATTAATTTTTTTGAATTTATGCTTAATGCAGGCTATTATAGGTTTTTTTGGCACCTTTCGGGCAAGTTGCCATTTGTCTTTTATATGAAAATTGTGGTTAATCATTAATTTGCGCCTTTTTATCCAGTGATTTTGAAATAAACGTGTAGTTTTGACCTCTTTTAGAATTGAGCGGTGTTAATATTACCAAGGTCATTGGATGCTGTTCATGGGCTGTGCCACCAACACATCGATTGCGTTCACACCTCAACGAGAAAACGAAGCTGAAATCGGCGAATACTTGGGTTCCTGGATCAAGTGAAAACGAATTAAGAGAGTAAAGCTAATCATCATCATCATCATCTCTAAAGGATTTTTTTGTATGGCGACAACAGAGAAATAAGGGCAAACTACTTGCTTAGAGGCTATTGTTGTTGGTAAAGTTGGTGGAGAGCCTATTTAATCGATGAACTCCATTTTATGATCATTGATCTCAAAGTAATTTGCTTATTAATCTTTCATTAGTTTTTAAAATTAATTTTTTTCCCCTCCAAAGTCAACTCGCAGTTAAATTATTCCAACTTGTACGCATAGAAAAAAAATTGTATAATTTATAAGGACATTTAAAATTTTGCGCAGTTGGACAAATTCTTAAAATAGTCCCCTGATGGTGTGTTCTCACAGTTATGATAAAAAAATGCTTTCTCCCAACAGGAAAGATTTGGCTTGCATTGTGGCCATTTGATTTAATTCACTTTTCCCAAAATTCTCTGCGTTTTTTTTTAGTAAGAAAATGTCATTATGGTAAAGAAGCTCGTAACATAGGCCTTCATTTTGTGATAATTATAGTAAATTTTAGATGAGAAATTAAATTATATTACGCCTTCCACGTTGAAACAGAGTTACTTTGGCTTTGAAGAAAATTTGAGGATCATATCAGAAGACCTGCAATTATTATAAAGGTGTGAAAATCCATCTTCTCTGGAATTCTATGAACCTAAAATCATCGGGAATTCCCTCCATCACCCCAAAAATAGCTAGGCCTGCTTTTGAAACTTCAGTAAAGCACCTCTAAGTGGTCTTTGGCTTATCGAGTTAGTGTAGGAACGCACATAAATTGAAGAAAATTTTCTCTCTAAAATCCATACTTCAACCTTGTTCTTTTAACCCAGTGATTCCACGGGATTCCACTGGTAATACACTTTTCGACAATGTAGATCTTTTTGCTACGCGGAGGGTACATCTACTATGAATGCCTCTCATTTTGCCTCCAAATGAAATAGTTTACTGCTGCTTAATATGCCATGGAAATCCTAGTCCATGCAAACATAGGAATGCCAAATCGCAATGCTAAACACATTGACAAGGTACTTTGCGCTAGCTGAATTAAAGCATCGAGGCTGAAGATCAAAATTTCTGCCACGTTTCCAATGCAGAACTTATTTGATTTCGCTCATTCGGGTGGATCCCTTCATTTGTTAGCTTTGAAAATATTGCTACTTATTACTTAGTAGTAGCACAATTTAAATAGCCGATTATATTGGAATTAGCGTAGAAATATAGCCCAACTCCAGTTCAGGTTGCTTTTCTCTATGCAATTCAAAGTGACATTTTGTATAATCTTTAAGAATAAGACTCCTCAGGCGCGTCTTAATTTCGATGCTTACACTACTCGAAATGTGTGCTTGTTTACATTGTTTCGTAGCAATAAAGTAAAATTTTCCTTAATATACATATGTAGAGAATGGTATTTAGCTAAATAAGAAATAGGTATATATTCCATGAACGTCTTATTGAATTTTATCAATTAATCTTTTTTTCTTTTTCAATGTTCCTTCTCGGACACACATCTATTCGATGGGGTCAGTGAGGTGGCTAAGATCTAACGATTGCATTATTTGTAAAAGCCAGCAGACTTGTTGAGGGTACACGATCACGCACAGAGTAGTGAGCCAGTTTAGAGCTTACAGTTAGTTAAGTAGTTTTGGCAGCCTCGTGTGTTTGGTAAGTAGCTGCGTAAGTTTATAAGAAATTATGTGCATATAAGGGGCGGCCGATAGACTTGCCTCCATGTGATGCACCCTGGGCAACGTATACTCATACAGCAAAAAGTCTATAAACCGGCAGTTCACTTTTGACTTCAAACTACCATGACCCCACTGTATGCCATATTCGACTCCTTGCACAGTACTCACCTCACCTTTTTTCTACCTTTATGTCTGTCTCTTTTGCATCTGTGAATCACTCTTCTGTTTCAACTCTCAACTTGTTGTGGCTTTGATGTTCCTCCTCTGATTGAAGCCCGAAGTCAGCTAAAGGACTAATGATAACTATCGAAACGCCTGCCATTCGGAATAAATAATTCTTTTCCTCATACAATGGTTGGGCATTTTAGGAAGCAAGACTAATGCATTTGCGATCAGAACTTTATTGATTTATTTAGAGCAGATGGTGAGGCGATAGTAGAAATCCGCTTTAGCGAGCTGCTCAAAGGAGTCGATCAAAATGTCTTCACTTTTATATCATCGTTCGGAAAAAAAATTAATCCTAATCAAGACTCATTTTTGTTGAGTAGGCATCAGGCGATTTAGAGAACGAATTCATTTAAAATAGTACGCAGATTTGCGAGAAATAAGCTAGGCACGGTCGATTGGAATTTAATCCCGAATCACTTAGTTGGCTGGCATCATGGGTCCAGATGTTGTCAGGTCACCGATAAAGGATGCACTGGATTATAGTGAAAAATAGCCAAAAAACAGTCTTGACAACCACGTTCAATTATTTACCATTCCTGAATGAACTCTAAAGGGGCTTCGACTAAAATCCGTCATTAAAATGCGGGCTGAAATAGATAGGGCACTCAAAATGCTGAGGTGGTTGTCAGATAGGCATTCGAATAATCCACTAGTTGAATACAAAGACGACAGAGGGAAGGCGTGGATTATGTGCGTGAGTGCGTGAATGAAATGAGAAGGTATTAACTAATCAATAATCTCAAAAGTAGAGTTGCAGAAGAGGTTAAGGCAATAAATCTCTGTCGAAAATCCCCCCCCCCCCACACACACATAAACCATAGTTGAACTTAGGTCAAATATGGCGTCGGTTAAGTCACATATTGAAAGCGGTATTTTCCGACTATGTTCGTTACACATGAGGGAAAATCAGAAGTTTCGTTTCTCAAGCTCTGAATTATCGTTTCAATTGAATTTCCACCTTCTTCCTTGAATTTGCGAAGAAAGCCCATGTACAATTATTGGCTAATCAGGTAGCCAATCATTTATCATGCATTCAAATTTTATTAAAGCCCGCTCTTTGGGCTAAAAGTCTTCGGTATCCCCATGCCTTAAGTCTGAGCAGATGCGGCTTCGGTGAAAGCCAACCGAGGCATTATGAATACGTACTAAATTGTGCTATATAAGTAGTAGGTGCTAAAGATTGGCGCGTCTTTGCACACCAATCGGTTGGAAGGCTTAATCACACATTGGGAGACTCAATGCTGCCATTCACAAATCCAATAAAAGCTTTCGGAAACGCTTTCCTAAATTGACTCATAAATTAATTTATTAATTTTTTTAAATGACAGAGTAATTAATAAGGCAGTCATTTCCAGGTTTTTACCTGTTCTTTGCCTTCAATGGCTATCCATGTCGAGCGCACTATGATGTTCTCCTTTTAATAACAATTTGAAGAGGATTACTATCATGCATTATTTCCACAATTAACTACTATATATCAAAATTAGGAAAACAAAGATTTTACGGAGCCAGATCTGAATTATCATAATATAACGCCAAAATATGTAATTATAGGGGGGGGGGGTTTGGAGATTAGAAAGGAAATAGAAGTCAAAGCTGATTTTTAAATCCTAGTGTCAACATTTTCGGCCTTTATTATTTACCAAATAATGAAATCTCGATCATAGCTGTGTAGGAAAAATCAATTAATCAATCGAGGGTTTGCCAACAAAATTGGGAGATATACAACATATTCTGACTTTCAGCAATTTCTACTCCTTCTTCTTCTTCTCTCAAGAATCCCAGTTGAATGTATTTTCGCACTGGCTGTTGAAATCATCTCTTGAACTCCACCATATCTGATTGCTTTGAGACCAATTTCACGCGCCCCTTCTTTTGTCCATCAGAAGTCCAATTGACATGAACAGGTCTTGAGCTTGTACCAACTGGCCACTTAGCTCTGAGCTCAGTGACACACTTGACAACGTAGTAGTTCTAGAACTCGAAAACCTATGACACAGGTCTCTCATTATTCAACCCTCATTTGATCCTCTTGTGTTATTTCGTGCGTTCAGTTGCTACCACTCATGATTCACTCTTCTAAATCTGCTTTTCTCATAACCATGGGTAGCAATAATTAAACAATTACACAAAGTAGCAACACATAGGTATAATCGAAATATCAATTTTCATAAGCATGCTGAAATTTTAGGGATATTGAGTACAACTAGGAGCTTGTGTCTAACAAAAAAAACAAAATTTTATTTCAAATTTAAACTTATGAAGTCTGCTCCATTTAAGGATGACGCTTCATAGTGAACAGATTAAACAGATTTGAAGGGAGAATTGCACTCAGAGGTCACTGATTTGATAACTATAAAAGTATGCTCAAAATTTGCTAAGAAGTGCACGACTATCATACGAGAGCAGAGCTAAATAAAAAAACAACAATTTCTTTAAGTTAGATTTGGCACTTAGGACTTATCGAGACACTGTACAATTCGGGCAGATAATATGCACATTAGAAAAATCCCCAATTCATCAAATGTCTAAATAATGAGTTTATTGAAAAGTTCCATAAAAAAGGGGAGGGGGAGGGGGGGGGGGAGATAAAACTGTAACTCCAAATACGTGCGAATATAAAAACCAGCGATTTAGTCGACCGAGATCCTTCTACGATTCGGCAGGCGCAGGGGCCAACAATCCTCAAGGAGTACTTTGATGAGACTAGAATAGCGGTGGTGTTCATCTTCACGAGGCAACTTATTTTCCATAATAATGAAATGTTGAAGTTTCGCTTCAAATGACCGAGTGTAGATTAATTGAACACCCGTTCGTGCGGCAGTGGAACATACCATGGGATAATATGCATTACCTTTGAGGGTTCTATTACAGTGACAATCATAAATAATTAAACAGTAGAACTTACATTGGACGGCCAGAGAGCTCACGATTAACAAAAAAATAGAGTTTTCTATGAAACATATCCAAAAGACAACCAACCACGCTTCTGTTTGAGAATTCTTTCACATGTTTGTAGTCGAATGAGCCCTTATATTGAATGCCGCCCGTGTATGAATGACCACAGGAATGGCCATCAGCACCAAGAAAACTACTGTACTTGCATTCTGAGCCTTCTAGACATAGATCTTTTTCGCCTACGCCGATCATCTAGAAAATAATGAGAGTTAAGAGAAATTACCACATCGGTTCCGTAGAGAGGAGTAATAACTCTAATTTCCCAATAATGTATTCCTGAAGTAAAAAGCTCTGTACCCCTCACAACTGATGTGCCATTAGAAGATTTGGGATGAAATATTATTGTTTTATCGTCCTTAAACAGGCACAGTTCCGGAGTTGTACATTGGGAATCCCAGACCCACTCGGACTCTGTGTAAGAAGTTTAAAATAAAATCTAGAATACTTACTCATATTTTTGCATTTGCAGGAAAAAATTGAATCATTTTTATCATTATTAAAACCACAGATCCCGCATTCCTCCTGCATTATAGAAGCTAAAGGGATTCGAAATCACTGGTCTGATAGGGATAATATTCTGAAACATGTATTGGTCTATTTAAAGCAGTTTCTTTAAGTCTTGAGGATTTAAATTTTATAATATTCAAAATCACTTATTGAGCTATTTTGGAGCAAATTATAATATTTAACGATTATTTACATATTACAAGGAAATGTGTAAATACATTTTACTTGAAAATTTCTCTATGAAATTTTGTATATTCAAGTCATTCAGCTTCTAAAAAAATGTCCTTACTTTTCAATAATTTACTTAGGTGATCTATGAGGAAACTAATTCTAGCAATAATCAACTTTTTGTATAATATTCTCAAATCCCAAAATTCAGGCGACTCTACAGTAACGAAACATGCGGTTATTGTAAACGCCCGATTATAGTACGATGATCAATAAGTATAGTGACCGCTATTATAATTTTTAAATTTTATCATTTAACTAATCGTATTAAGTGTTATACTTATTTTCTTTAATCAAATGTCCTAATGACGTAGATCTGTCTCTTCAGTATAATCTGTAGGTGAAGCTACACAAGTGAAAATTTGAAAAATCTTGCTATTGCCCTTAAAATTTTATGTTTTAATGAGCGAACCCACGTCACTGGTAACTTGTTTAAATCAAGGTAACAACGCATTGTTAGAAAAATTGAACCATATTGATACATACTCAAATTGGTAAATGCACTGACAACAAAGTACAGGGGCTTTTAAAAAGGGCGATTATATGGGTGGGTGGTTATTTGGTTCAAAAAGTAGTTGAATGAAATGGAATTTTCTGTTTAAACGCCATGGTCGGATTTTCGGAAAACTAATACAGTTCCTTTGGTACTTGATTAATTTACTCCTGTTTTTGTAATATCAAAGAATAGGATATCCTAAATGTTATATTTCTGGTTAACCAGGCATTCTAATTATTACGTTTCGTTCTTACATGGCAAGAAGTTAATAGTGAAGCTTTGAATCTCCAACTCTGAGAATTCTTTGTCATTCTTCAGTTGCCTACTAAGAAAATTTAAACGACTTCTTATCGATATAATTGCCCAAATTAATGAGGTATCGATAATTAAATATTGTTTTACTTTGAGCTTTCTATAGTATATATTCAAATATTATTTTAGTTTTCAGTTGGCAACTTAAAATTATGTGAACTTACTTAAAGTTGCTGTCGTCTAATCGGCCGTATATCAAAAGTCATGAGTTGCTGGTTCCCCGTTTTTTAATAGCGAAAATATACAGTATTTTTACCAAGCAAGCAATCGGCTTTGCAGAATTTATTTTTTTCGTAGCTGAATTAATTAGTATGTTTAAGATTGAATTAATTTGGCTCGAGGTAGAAATAAAAAATGCTCAATGGTATATAATAGTCGAAAGTATTTTTGATTTTGTGGAGTTTCATGTTTCTTAAGTTAAAATATATTAGAACATGAAGTAAAACTGGATGCGAAATGTGGCACACATTTGAGAATATTTTCCAGAACATTACATTCTCGAATCAGAGCATTATGCAATCTATATTCTCTTATCTCCTTGGAATGTTTTTTTTAAAATAAACCGAAAATTCACTTGAGATTAAAAAACTACGTTATATAATGATCATATTCTTTTCGAATTGAAAAAAAAACAAATTTCGTTCCTAATATCATGCCTGGCATTTATTCAATTATGCAAAGCTGTATTCGAAAATCTATGCCCTGTGCAGGGAAATAAATTAGAAATCGATATTTTGCAGGTGGATTAATATCTGAAGACTGAAGTAGTGTCTCGTTGAGTATGTTCAATAACGCTTCACTTTCATAACCTACTAAACGATATTATATTATATTTTGTTGAAAAAAAGTTTTAATATTGTGCAATACGCCATTATTAATTATCATTTTTGTCTCTTAACTTTCTAACTAAGAAAAAATATGAGTGTATTTGAAGAACCCCTGCCAAATTACAGTACGCAGATTACATCAAATTGTCAAGAAATAGTGATCCCACTACGAGAAGTGACCTACTATGAAAAGCGCGATGAAAAGGGTGAAGATGGCATTGAACTCTCTATTGCCTTCTCCGAAAATCCCTTGAAGCACATCCCTCCAGAATTCAATGGTCAATTTCGAGAGATAATGACTAATAGTTCATGGGATTGGGAATCGAAGAGATTCGTTGTGCATCTTCCCAAGCAAACGGAAATGAGTATTGAGGGATTTCTAAAGAAGGTGAATGCTGCTTTACAGAATATGATGACAGATGGAGGAAAGAGCGAGGAAAATATGGCAGATGACGATGCTATTAAAATTTAATCGTTTATTTTGGTAAATATAATTTAAAGTTTCCTATTAACTTCATATTATATATATATAAATTAGATTCATATTCGGATTATTTTATGAAGTTTAATCGTGGACTTTCTGTTTATCTCTTGGAACATATTTTTCATTGGTGATGGTGCTATGCCATCCATTATATCATTGTGTAAGTTTGATGAAATTAATTACCAGCCACTAGGGCATAAAATATATTTCAAGGTAGACATTCTTTTGTTTATGCGACATTATTAGTACTATGATATTTTAAAATGGCATTATATATATTGGAATATATATTCAAAAATATAGGAGGGTCAAAATTAATAAAGTGTCGGGCAGAAAAAGATAGTTATTTTTAAATGTTTTTAGAATATATATGATGTTTAAGTATATGGCTAAGGAATTGATATAAGATTGGTAATCTCAATTTGAAATCAAATCTACGATATCTCATTTGGATGCTTCTTTACCACAATGAATGTCAATCCCAAGTAAGCATTCCTTCCTATTGCTGGATAGGATAAACACATACAAACGACTGGAGATCAGGATCGATAAGACGTCGTAGAATTGGTTCACGCAGGTCAATTTCAAAATTCGAAATCGACGAATGATCATTGAGTGCAATAAAAAAATAAAATAGGTTTCAAGACGTTTTAGAACTTTTCTAAAGAAATGATGCCTACTGATTCCCTCTATGTGACTTCTTCTCAAAATACAGCAATAATTATTTCACACCCATTAAAACAAATATTAGGTAGCAAGAAACAAATTGCTTTAAAAAAAGCATATAAACTCAAGCCAACGCCGAATTAAAAATCTAACAGCGTAGCCAATGAGACAAGATCAATACCTATCATATGCGTTATACTTAAATATAATTCTATGGTTTCACATGACGTTCCTGAACAGGAAGTTATAAAAAAATGCAAATTAATAGCAAAGACAAAATCTCATATCCTGACTAATTTAATTAAATGGCCAAGTTACATCTGAGGTGTTAAAATGCCAATCCTATCCTTCGTCTCTATTCTGCTGACTTTACTGTCGTCATTTAGCAAATTCTTTTGAAGAGATGCTGACATTAAATGACGAATATATGGTAAAGAAACAGGAAAAAATCAGAATGCTGTACAATTAAAATTTCTTGATAAGTCTCTAATCTGGAATCAAATAAAGTTGTTTAATTTCCATCAAAATATTACCTGACTTCACCTGAGCTGATAGATTTAAGACACCAGAATGAGAAAAAAATGAGGTATTCTGATTTAAGCTATCTTTAGAGTCATTCAAGAAGTAAATATGAGTTTACTCGGACATTTATTTTGTACTCATAACTCGAGCCTTGATATGCAGGAGACTATTCACTGGCTTCTTGCAATCAATTGCATCTACAAATATACATAAATTTAAGTTGAAATTACTCAAACACAAAATTTGAAATATATTTTAATAAGGAAAGCAAAGCCAGGAATAGGCTAAGATTGCGATAAGTTAAATAAGAACGGTTGGTAAATTAACCAGGTTAAAAGAATCTAATGGAAAATAAATGACCAGTGCTGATGGGGAAATATTTAATATAATGAGTGTTCTTTCTCTGAATAATGAAACGTAGAAATCGACAGAAGATCTATTAAAACAATTCAATGCATTGACCAGTAAGCAAGTACGTATGTTAAAGCTTGCAAGTGGCAACACAGCCACTCAAAGATTAACATTGGTGCATCATTTTTTGGGCCCAAATTTTTTTCCGAATTCTCTCTTCATGGCACCTTCTGTGTGCTCACAGCACACGTATGAAAGCGAATCTAGGGATTTATCATATAATAGAGGACTCCAATAGGGTGTGAGGCTTAAAAACCTCAAAAAAGATTAATCAGACTATGCTTAAACGCGCAGTCCCCAACCCTACATCTATAGCGGATCAATAGTTTACTGGAAAGATAAATTTCCCATATGAAATTCTGAGTAAAAATTTTTGTAAAGTACCAAATTTCTGCAGTTGGCATGAATTGAAATTATATGATATTGGTATGTTTATTGAATATGAACTAAAGAGCCCAAAACTATAGATATTTCTTGATCTTTTAAATTTAACGTAATTATTACAGAGATTACAGCCAACGGCGTTTAAAAATTTCACGATACTTAAACAATTCGAATAATTATATAGCCTCACTGAACTATATAATTGGTATCTTCCTAAATGTTTTACCTATTTTAAAGATAATGCTAACTAATTTTCAAAAAATACATATTGATTTAAAATTTATATAAAAAATAATTTGTAAATGCTATTTCGGGAAATGAGTAAGAATAAATATTGGTTTTGCTTCACCATCTGACCTTCGATGTATTTTAATATCATGTGGTAGACCTGGTAACGGCCTAGCAATAAGCAAATCCTAAATTTGGAGTATGTATTAGTTATGCGGCTAATGCATTCATTAATAATATTATTATCTTCAAATTTTACCGTTATTTAATTGTTTAGAAGCAAAATAGACTAGAATTTGATTTTTAGTTAAGTTTCTGTTAAGATTTTGTTGTGGAATAACTTTGAATTAGGCTTTGAGAGTTCAGAACCTACAGCTAAACCTTAGAATATCTGATCTATCAAATAAGTTTTGTGATTCAAAATGGCCCCCTTGGAAACTACCAAATTTTGTGTCAAGATAATAATAAAACCGCCCCCCCCCCTCCCCACAATTTCTATTACAGATCAACCCAATTTGTCAAATTAAGAAGTCTTTACTAAAAAAATTTGCTGTATAGCCATAGAAATAAAACTCAGTCATCTTATTCGTGTTCCAACATTTACAATCGGATCGCGTTAAGTCTTTTGGTTGTCAATCCTTCTGTTTTAGGTACCAAGGAGCAAAAACTTTTCAAATATCTTAACAAATTATTGTGGCTTTTACGTTTTGTAGTATGCAATAATGGATGAAACAAGTGCTAATGAATTTGATGTAACGGAACCTATTAAGGAACCCTCAATAAAAGAAGGCACAGGATCCTCGCTCTCTACTAAAGCAAACAGTGAAATCACTTCAAAAGAATCTATTTTAAAGCAAACGTTAAAGGAACTAAACCCCTTTCATCTGCCACATGAATTTAGATCACTGCCTAGAACTTTCGACGCAGAGGATTTCCAATTTCCTGCTTCTTACAGAGAGAATACAAATAAAGAAGATTGTCTACTCGCCTATGCCGACAATTTTAAGCGACAATATAGCAAGCGCTTTCCTCAACGCACTCCACTCTTCTTGGCACCTAGAAATGAACTGGATGTGCGAAAATTCGTCTGCACCACCATTCGACCTACAAAACTACCCTTTGCTGCGCTCCATGACGCATCTGGTGTGGCTTCCTTCATCGCAGATTTCCTCCAAATATCCCCTCTTCTCCCTTGCAACGAGCTTCCTCAACGTCTAATGAGCCCTAGCACGACTCTCTCATTACAAGCTGGAACCTGTTTCGATTACTCTACTCTAATCTGTTCCCTTCTTATTGGTGTAGGCTACAACGCATATGTTGTTAGTGGATATGCTACTAGAGAGTGTTGCTTGAAGGACGAGTCTAGAAAAGAATGTCCAATTCTCATTGAAAAGCCTAAAGAAGTGGAAATGTACGATCCCCCTCCAGTGAGAAAGTACCAGGTCAAATCCATGAAAGATTTTGTTTCCAAGTATGAAATGTCAATGAAGATGAGAGAATTGATTGAGTCAAAAGAAGCAGAAGAAAAGAGAAAGAAGGAGGAGAAAGAGCAGAGAGATAAGGCTGAAGAACCCTTTCCAGATCCTCTCTATGGCCTACGAGTTCATTCATGGATTTTAATTCTACCCGGGAGTCGAGATGTCAAAGAAGCCTTTTTTATAGAACCATTTACCGGAGAAATGGTTGCACTTAAAACAAACATGTACTTGGGCATAGAAGCCGCCTGGAATGATAAAAATTTCTGGGTTAACTTGCAAGATTGCACAAATGGAATTGGTAATATGCGATATGATTTAAATAAACTGGAGGATTGGGAATTCCTGCTTCCTTTTGAATTTATGACCGAGGAACAAATTTCTAAATTGGATGATAGAGTTCCACTTGTAGAAAGTCCTGTTTCGTGGACTCTTCCAATATCTCTTACTAATGTTCAGTACGACCAACGTTACCCTAATTATCAGAAAAGTGTAATATATAACCGAGTCAGGTTAACGAAATATTCACCGTATTCTCAAAAGGCCAATTTAATTACCAAGATAACAATCTTCAATGACAGAGATCTTAAAGATCCCATTGAAGAAAGAGAATATTTTGATCGTAGGAAAGATAGACTATTATCGAGAATAACAGATTTGAAAAGGGGTTGGATAAAAGAGTCATTTGATCATGGAAGAATGAACGATCAGCTGAAGGGACATTCTTATCTAATAGATGGTCACGAAGTAGATGATACAAGAATAATGGAATTCTACCCGAAATTAAGGATAGATGGACTGGCAAAACACGAACGAGACGGACCCATAATGAAAGAATGGTACGAGAATAGGGATGATCGTCTAATCTATCGAGAAACGCGTTTTGGACGAACGGTTAGGAAGTATGGACCTCCAGTAATAATCCAGAGCGGATCTCAACGAGAATCAGTCAATGAGTCAAGAACCACAAAAACAAGTTATAAAGAGATTGAGATGTGAGTAATGAGTCTGCTGGCATTATTTAAATGGAGATCTATGGATTCAATCCGTTGATAATTACTTATTTCAGCATTAAAGAACGCTTCTCAAGGAATCCTGACATTCCAGCCGATGAGGATGTTGAAGAGCGATTTTTTGACATAATTGGAGGAAAATATCACTTGAAATACCATATCGCTGATGATTTTATTTTTCCTTGCCGTAGAGAATTTAATAAGCCAATTTTGACTGATGATGTGAGACAAATAATCGAGCTTCAATCGGACACACATACTGTATTTCATGTAAGTTTTGCTACTTATAAGTTATTAAGTAGAAGGAAATAAACACTATCTAGTCACTTTTAGCCAAAGTTGAATCCACCGCACAAAACTAAAGCGGAAATCTACCAGATGCTACTAGATCTAATAAAGTTAGAAAAGAATGCCAAAGAATCCGCGAGGGCGTCAGAGGCTGAAGCAAAATGCATTCTCAGCTTAAGAGCGTCTGAGGAATCGTACCCAGAACTGGAAGTAGGGCTATGGGACACGTTAAGAAATGAAGAAATGCACAAGTTGAGAATAGAGCTGGAAAAACATGCAAAAATGGAACTCAAGCACAAAAAGGAGACGGAATTAGATTACCTCACTCCATACTTGGATATGCTTGATTTAGATGGCGATAATTTAACTGCTGAGGATGCTAAAGTGCTTTGCAACGCATGTGAAGATGACTTACAACAACGTCTGTCTAGGCAGGGAGCCAAACTTCAAGCTAGATATGATGCTGAAAAGAACGATTTTCAAGAAAAACGAAAAGCAATTGAGTTGAATCAAGCGGATCTCACTAAAGATGAGGAGGCAGAATATTTGAAATACTGCCATGATACTTTGATACGACTAAGCACACTGGAGGACTTGATCAAAGTTCATACAGAAACCACCCCTGAAAAACTCTCGTCACTCCAACACAAACTTCGATCAGATCCACGCCTGGCTCGTGTATTTGAGAACACTATTCAAGAGCAAGTTGGCATCTAAATATTTGCCTAATTTTTATGATATTTAATTACCGGAAATATATCTGCCTGAACAATATGACTTCGAAATGACTCTCACCTAAAATTAGCGTTGTGTACCAAGCGGCTCCTGAAATAAGTGACCTCACCTTTGACATTAGATTTTAACCCCAAAAGCACCCTAATACTTTACCAGGTGATGCAAACCTCAAACCCAACAGAACCAGCACGTGGTTATCTCAAAGTGGATACCTTCCTTCCCTTATTCCCAGGACAACAGATTTAAATTGATTGATTTCAGGTTAAAGCAGCCCTCAAAGGAAAAATTCAAGATAGGCACATATATGTATGTAATACAACTCTTGTTATTCTACAAATACATTTGCAAAAATCGTTATCTTTTTAATATCCTAGCATAAGCGCAGGTAGAAGAGGCACAGCAAGAGTAGAGGCAACGATGAGACCTATATAAGTAGGAAAAGCGATTTAACAAAAAGCAAGTGAGATGTGAAGGGATGAGATGCACGAAACTTACTTGATGCAGATGTTGAAGTTGTAGTATCTTCCGCAAGGGGCATTGGGGAACTGGTTTCAAGAGCCTCTGTGGAACCTGCAGACACTTCACTTTCCTGTCCTGGTGCATCACTAAGAGGCGCAGCAGACTCGTCAGCAGACTCAGCAGGCTCCGAACTCGCCCGAGTCACAATGGCAAGACACAAGACGAAAAGGACCAAAGCGCGCACGATGGAACACATAATTTAATTTAATCTCAAAGCCGAGTTCATGCCATTTATAAAAATGGGTGATTAGCCACTTAAAGTTAAGTTTGTTGTTGACTGGTTAAGACAGTTGATGTGAGAGGTTAGTTCAACCATTCAGCGATGAAATTAAAACTACAAGTTGGTGCTGGTGTATAACCAGGCCTACTATTGGCCAAAATTGAAGGTGCAAGGACTCGAAAAATCAATTTACAAGTGTGAACATCAATCATCGCTGAAGCTCTAAAACCGTAATCATAGGTACGGAATCCGGTTGGCCGCATAAGATAGGGCAATTTTTTGCCATTGAACTCTACCAGAACTCGGCCTAATCTATAATTTTAATTCTTTTTTTTTCCAATTTATCCCTTATTTATGAAGTGTTGCATGCAAATCGTAACTCGGTAAAATTTCTGGCGAAGGTTTAGCTCTGATCGACATTAATTAATATGAATCTTCGAATTCCAACGCAGTACATCGCTTCCAACTACCAAGGCTTTACTTCGCAATTAGTTAGCCCAGTTGCTAACTTAGAACCTCCAAGAGGTTTACTTATCATTTAAATTCAAAAAAACGTACCCACTTACTTAAGTTAAGATATCCCACCTACCATTAAATTTGGAGAATCAGTAACCAAAGTCACAACTTTAGTTGGCACCAAATCGTAGAACTGCCGAATTGTAAGTGCCAATGAACCGGAGCCAGATTGTAGAGGTTTAGAATAGAGCACAAATTGTCCCATGGGCCAAAAGGGGGTAATCGATAGTGAGAAAGAAAAATGTGGGGGAGGGGGGTTGGTGGTAGATGAGATGGTTTGTCCTTGTGTATATATATCGAAATACCTGGGCAGTTAAAGTGAGTCATTTGGGCAATGGCACTGGTGAGGTACGAGGGCAGTTGCACTTTTAAAACAAACGAGACGTGAATCGATGAGCTCGTCTAAACAGGGCCATAATGGTCCCAAATTCACGCGGGGGGGGGGGGGGTTAGCACAAACAGCCATTGTCTTATTTCCTTCATTTGGACAAGTCTAAACCGAAAAAAATTAATCGCACAAATTTTTAGGCTAATATTCCCTTTATCACTGGAATTACATTTATAGTTTTCGTGCTTGGGTGTATTAAAATGACAGTGTCAGAAGTTATAAACATTTTTCACCTTGGCTTGGAAATGCGATTCTCATTAGCTCTAAAGAGCTCTGGAGAGCAAGCTACCTGCATTCTTTTTATCATCGACGATTTTTGTAGTTCCAATTGATGTCCCCCCCTAAATCCTATGGGACGCAAAGCCTTCGTCATTAATTCATTACATTTTCTACGAACGTTATTTTTGATAGCGAAAAAAATTCGCGTTTTTTGTTATTCTTTTGTTGAAGTACCAATTAAGAACTCTCATTGAAGTGGAAGGTAAAATTAAAAATGTGATTCCAATGCAGGTAGACACTCCTTTATGTGGCAAATGGTTTAAATAAGTATTATTTTAGTGAAATAAAATGAAATTCGTTTCCGTTAGCGGCTAATGTCCTAAAGTACTTCTATGCATGGATACCTGAATAAAATTGAAAATTAGCTGCAAACATGAAACGTAATTTATTATGCCTCAGAGGGTGTAAACACGTTGTTAAATAGTTACCTTTCAGAGTTTCGTTTCAAATCAATACATTATTCCATTTGTGAGGCTCTTTGAATGCTCTGGGATGCCATGGGGAAACAAAAAAGGTACCCCCCCCCCAAAAAGATCGAAATCGTCAGGAAGAAGTTTTGTAGGCAAAGTTTTGCTGATGTTGGTTTTACACAAGGAATTGACATAAAAGCCCAACCTTATTCAACATTCAATAAAGGTTCAAGTGTTGCAGACACTAGACATTTTTATAAATATTCCACTTTCAATGCTTAAAGTGCATTTTCTACAGGGTTCCTTAAATTAATAAATATTATCAAAAATTGGCGCAATTTGAATAGATCCTCCTTTCTCTGAGTTTGTTGAGCACCCAGTGAGTGGAGTGTCCAACCTTAGTGGTTAAATCTCACTAATAACGGAGATGGTAGAATTTGAGTTTCGCGCCAAAAGGACCCAATGAAGCTACTCCAACACCCAGGAGGTGCGTTAGAAAAAAACGCTTTCTCTAGGAGCCTTTTGCTTATAGTATTGCAGTGATGGAAGCCTTTCGTTAACGATTTATCATGGCTCAACTATTTTTTCCGCCGTCATTTTGCATTTAGAGAAGTCGTCAATAGGAGACATGTTCTTTTCTAAATATTTCTCAACTGGTGAACTGGTCGGCTTAAAAATCAATAGTAGTCAAGTTTTGTGTTGCCTCAAGTCCCGAGTTTCAGGACTACTTTAAGCTATACCACCTGACAGGCCTGATAAGGAAGAAGTCTATTTTAGAGGAATCAATTAGAAAAAATCTCCATTTTTCGAGAAAGTGTCACATTATAAAAGAATGTGTTAAAAAAACAAATTACTTAACACTGCAATGTACGCCAAACCAGTCGACAATTGAGATTGTTAGTTAGATAAAATTGGAAATTGGACTTAGTTTCAGGAAATGTAATTACCTCAGAGTGTCCCCTTGTCATGAAATGATTCAATTAAAGATCTCCTGGCTATCTTCTTAAGGTGCAGATCGCCAAAGGTACTAATTCAAATTAAATGAACCAAGTCGGGAAATATGAATATGTTCTCTCGAATGTGTTTCATGCACCTTTACCTGAAGGACACTCACAAATCGGCTCATAATGACGCAATTCATTCAAGCGTTTTGTTCATTCTTCAACATTTTCATATGCGAAGGCATTAGAGTAAATGGTGTGCCTGGTGCATTGACAGGAACAACACAGTACTAAAGAAATTAAATTAGGATTATTGACGTTTTCGTAAACTTTTCGTCTTGTTTTTTTTAAATTTTACTAAGCATTTTCGAAACTTATCGATTTATCGACTACGAGTAGGCTGGCGAACACCAGTGTTTTTATTGCATGTTTAGAAGAGCAAACATTGAGCTGATTGTGCTTTTAATTAAAATTTTACCAAGATTTTATTGTTTACTGCAAAATCGGAGTCGAAAATGAATTTCAGTTACAAATTTAAACATGCCACTGGTGAAGACTAAAATCGTTTTGGCCTTAGGATCAATTGTAGCGTGGAGATTTAGAGCATTTCAGCAGTTGGCAAAAGGGTGTATCCAAAAAATTACCTCAGGAAGCAAGATTTCGGCTTTATAAGAATTTGGGGGTTAACAATGAATTAGTTGTGTAGAGAGTAGTGGGTCATCACAAACCTAAAAGAAAAAGTCATGGCCGACCAATTCAGGAACATTTGGAACATTGTGGTCTCTATGCTGCCCAGGGTACTGTGAGAGATGGCGGACTTAGTTCTAATAGGAAGTATGAAGACAGAGAGATGTCAGGAAATGAGTGAGGCACTTTCGAGTAAGAGCTAGAAAGCCCAAACACTGGGGGGGAGGGGTTTGCTGGGCTAGACAATAGCAACGAATGGGAGGGGGGGGGGTTATTACAATGACACTGAGCGGATTACATATGGTGGTGGTGGAAGGTACTGAAATTTGCCGAGACCGACCACCAATTTGGGTTGGCATTAGACACCAAACATCGACTGAAAACGGATTGCAATTTAGTGCTTAACTAGTCCAATTTTATAGTATGTAGATCAACTCAATTTTATTGGTTTGAAACACTTTTACCAACATTTACTTCAATCGATGTCAAGAAGAGTAAATATGGAATTAACTAAACAAAAAATTTTTGTATACATCCCGATCGATTACTAATTTAACTCATGAAACTTCGAAATTTCAGTTCCTCAGTGAGAGAAAAAAAATTTTGAAAAAGAATGGCATCGCTATAACCCCAAATAAAGCACAAATTATTAAGTTACTCAAAATAGAATGCCTAAAATGGAACACCTTAATTTAACTTAGTTTGTTATCATAAAATTAACCACCTAAAAAATTCGATAAAAAGAATATCCGAGACTACGAATTGTAGCAGTTAAGAGTGCATGCTCTTATCGAATTCCGATAAATACGAACACTAACCGCGCAAATCCTTTCTTGAACGCGTTAGTAATGAGCGAAATCACCTTTCTCCGCGTTTTCCATTAAGGTTGCCCTAACATGAGCCATATTGGTTATGGCTGCGATAAACTCAAAATTTGCCTTGCATTAAAGGTCAAATATGGGCTTTTGTTCTAATTCTGAGAGAGATTTGCTCAAGCATAAGGGGATTACAACACATAACCCTGGAGACATAACCAACTGAATCTCTAGGGGAGGACGAGGGGGTGGGGGGATTATACGAAGCGATGAGTCTTGGCAAAACCCTCTTGTACGAAATTGCGCCCGAAATGTGCTTAGCTGCCTCAATATTATCGAACAGACAGAGAATTTGGCGTGAATAACGTTTATTGTGTTAGCGTGTTACAGTCACACGGCTTGGACATTGAAATGCGATTAAGTTTATTAGATAAATCAGTAACTATTGATTAGTGGTTGGCTGATGGGTCACCACGCTCACGATCGCACTTGCTCTCGACAAGATAAAATGTTTGGTTTCGCAAGAGATCTCCTCGTTGGGCCATGATAGCGTTGTACACTCTCGAGATCAATAAGTAAATCGTCATAGTGAAGTTAACTTCTTTGTTTAATGTTCCCTAGGCCATCAGATAACCAAAAATCGAAGAAATTCTAACTGCGGCGCTTTTAAAACCACTTTCAAGGACGAGACGAAGCATCTTTTGACTAGATCACATTCTAGTGTGTTATGTAGTGAGTGGGTGGAACTGCAAATAGCGGAAAGTCGGACATAAGTTGGCTCAAAAATTTGACCATCATTCTTGGAAACCTTCATTATTGAATTTGTAGTGGCTCAGATGTCATCGCATTTCTCAAACCATGGAGGTCGAAAGTGCGAGGATCTACAATCCGAAAAAAACGTAGAATGAAACATAAATCATGGATGATATTTTTAGGCAAAAACGGTTAGAGACCAGACTCAGAACCCGCTCCATTGGTATAGGTCAGGCTCTATGGGAGCCTAAATCTTCGCTTTTGAAGTGTTTGAATTAAAATTAGGTTTAATTACGGGCAATGCTTAATTAGCAGAAATCTTAATTAGGCTGGAAGTTGCAATTTAGTGCAGGAAATTTGCAAAAAAAATACTGTTCATTTAGGTTAAACTGAAATTAAAGCTAAATTTTGTAAGGGGTGTCGAATAATAGCTACCACAGTGGATGGCTGAGGTTATTAGAAACCAAACAAAATAAATACAGTAAATGAGAACTAACCTAATGTCGATCACTTTGAATTCCATTTAATCGAGCAATTGTATCGAACAATGGACTGGACAGGGAGGGAGGGAGGTTGGTTTGTTTTAACGTGAAAAAGTTGAGAGGCCGGGGTAGGGAAACAGAAGAGTGTTTCAAAGATGTCAAAGAGACAGACACAAAAGTAGGAAAAAGGTGAGGGAGATACTGTGGAAGTGGTGGAATATGACATAAAGTGTGGTCATGATGGTTTGAAGACAGAAGTCAACTGCCGGTTAGTAGACTTTTTTGCCGTATGATGAGTATACGTTGCCCAGGGTGCACCACGTGGAGGTAAGTCTATCGCACACCCCTCTTTTGAACATAAGGTTAATTTGATTGATACTGCTCACGAAACCGTTCAGAAATGCCAGTCAGTAATGAAATGATCATTTTTTGAAGAATTTAACAATGGCACATATCCATTATCTTACATACGGAATGGTAAAATATCAAACGAAGGTTCAAAGGTTCTAGCTGATAAAATCACATGCTTTCATTGTAAACTCTAAAAAATTTTGTGCTTTTTGACAAATTTGTACTTTTTCACCATTTTGGGAAACGCTTTTAAGGGATACAATATTGTCAAGTGCAAAATTTACCAACAAAAATAAATCCGGTTGTCATTCTAGCAAACCTCGCACTACTTCCAATGTATCGTAGAAACATAGTCTAATAGACACCCTTGGCTAAAACTTTTATTCCACAAAGTCGAATGACTACCCCATCACTTCAATAATATTGATTTTAATTGATTTTCGCATAAAGTGTGTGACCGGCCTGCATGATTCCCCTGTGCTTTATGGCAGGTTGATATCATCATCGCGTTGCTTTGTCCAGTAGTGCAGCATAAAAGTGACAGCGGTAGGTCATATTGATTTTCTTCAACTTCCGAGACCGTCTCATGTATCTATTCAATGAGTTTGCAATTACTAACCTAAGCCTTAACGCGATCTAGTAAAGATGCACTTCTTCAAAGTCATTTCGGTTGTGAACTTTGTTCCAAACCATTAACTACCAACCAGTAGAAAAAAATATTCCTGTCAAGATTCAATCTTGAAATGCACATTTCTCCAGTTGCTTCAATATAGAATTGTAGTAATTAGAGAGCTCAACTCCAGGGTATAATACAAATTAATGGATTGATGATTGAAGAAGAGTTTCTTTGACAGAAAGAACCCGGGAAGCATTCTTCTCTTTCCCATCACAAAAATGCTTCAAATCGAAAACGTCAGATTGATCTAAAGCTCGTTTATGAAATCGTTGACCAACACAAATGTCTGATGACGGTATTGCGCCATAAGGAAACCCGAATTTTCTCGCATCTTTGATTGGTTATTCCCAACCAGGGTAGTTGGCCAATCGCCTACTAAGGACATCAAATCCTTGACCTCTGACAACTTCACTAATAAGGATGATAACTCTCTTCATACCTACCACTTTCAAATGGCTCTGATAGTAAAATTCAAAATTTACTGAGTGGTTGCTTTCTGTACTGCTAAAAGTATCAAATAATAAAAGAGTTTTCATATTTATTTGCAATCTCTCATTGGACAAGAGAACTTCTGCGTGAAATTTTACTTGACATGGAATTTTCGCCTTTACTAATAAATGTTAATTAAGAAAACAGATGAGGATGTTCAACTTGGCTAACTGAGCTAAGTCGCTTCCCTTCTTCCTCTCCTTCTACATCTTCTACGACTGGAATCGTTAAACAAATATTCAAAGGTTTTTTTGCCTTGGCAACGGCAATGTCTCACTTGCGTGCTCGTTAAATTCGGAAAAATGACGAGGGAGGGGGGGGGCCCTTATGATGACAAGCCAATGAAATTGCAAGTTCCAGGTAGGAGATAAGTGAAATTTCAAATTGTATAATTTAGTCAATTCTATTACAACCTTACTCTTTGCATAACCCGTAGCCAGGCAAAAAAGATGGCGGTTTTCAATTGCGAGAAAGCTACCAAAATCGACTAACACTAATTATGTTGAGTTTATGTGATGTGACTATCAAAATGGTACGCTTATGTATCAAGAAGTTTAATTTTACTTCATATTTGTGTATTCGAGTACTACAGTGTTTACGACAACGGGCAGAATTCAGACTTCACTACCAGTCTCCTGAACTATACTTGTCACTTGTAAAGGCGGGTCTGCGATTCATCATCACAGCATTTATTCAAATTCAACCTGAAAAAAAACAGGAAAAAACCCGATCGAAGTTGAAGTAGTTGTTTGCTTTACAATTAGATATTAACTCGAGCACGCGCAAGTGTGTGTGTGCGCGCGTGACGCTTGTGACTATAAATCGCATCTGTTCCATGTGATCATTTAAGGGAATTTTGTTATTCATGCATGGTTTCAGGTGTGAGGATTTTGCTAAAAATAACCCCTCCTCAGTTTAACCTAATGGTATCACGTTCCCTTATTTCCATCGAGACCTTACCTCCAATTAACTTTCCCATTACACGTTGAAATATTTTAGTTTCGACACTGTGCCACAACGCAGTTTTGGGAGTTTAAGGAATCGACTACCCAAGCCTCGAACCCATGTCACTTAATTATAGGCTAGCTACGAGCTTCTTGTATTCGAACTCGCCTAAAACCGTCAACACTAAACAGACTTTTCTATAAAAGTTAATTAAAATTAAATTGGTAATTTTGTAGTCAAACGATAGCGTATGAGATTTTCATCAATCGTAAATGATGGCACTTTTCAAGATGTTGCATAAATGTGCGATTATAACACTTCTTGAACTTTCTTAAGTAAATTCCACAAACTCATTTGGGTAGACTGCTCAATTGTCTATGGGTCCACATTCTCGTCTTCCTTCCCCCCCCCCCGTATTAATCACCGAAACCCAACCAACCGGCCCCCCACCCCCGTCCCTCTCCCCCATTAACTCCGATTGCCTTAGCTGTTAAAAATCCTCAAATGAACATTGGCATAGATCACATCTTTAACGGACCATATGACGTCCTATTTGGAGTACATATCCAACGCGTAGTCCAACTTTTCAGTTCCCCGTGACGCTGAGAGTATTTGAGTAGTGCTTTCACAAAGGGGCACTAGAGTATCCTTTTGTATTCCCTACGCAATACATTTCAACTATTGTAAATACGCATGACAACCAAACTACCCTTGTTCACGCCTCAGTACTTACGGTATATCATTGCGGCTCAATGTTTACCAACCATGCAGTCATATTTGAATTCAACGTTTTAAGCTAACACGTAGCACAAGTGTCATAGTCAGCTTTAAAAATCAAGATAAAACATAGAATGCTTATTTGAAATTCTGTTGCAAAGAGTGAAGTGTGTGTGTGTGCCTGTGTGTTTGCTTTGCTAATTGTGTCCACTCGATAGGTGACCCTTGACCCACTTGTAGTAAAATTTCAATCACAGTCCAAACTTATTCACCTTCAGTAAACGCAAACATTTATTTATTTATTTATATCAAATGGCAGGCGTTTTGATAGTTATCATTAGCCCTTTAGTTGACTTCAGGCTTCACAGAGGGGAAGGAACATCAAAGTGAAACAAAAGTCCAGAGGGGGAGGGGGAACAGAAGAGTGCTTCAAAGACGAAGGTAGAAAAAAAGGTGAGGTGAGTACTGTGAAAGTGGTCGAATGTGACATACAGTGGGGTGATGGTAGTTTGGAGTGAGAAGTCAAATGCCAGTTAATAGACTTTTTCACCGTATGAGTATACGTTGCCCAGGGTGCACCACGTGGAGGTAAATGGAAATGCGGATGTATTGCTACAGTCCGGGGGAATCCTCGTCATTGTTGCTCTCAGCCCTTATCAGTCTAGACAAGTTGACGTCCACAGATACAACCCCTATTCGTATATTCAACAAGCTAAATGCACAGAT
>UZAE01012259.1:0-18841 GCA_900617975.1 Rodentolepis nana
AACCCGCTCTTAAGGTACAAGGATTCTACCATAGAAAAAACCAATGAGTTCACATATCTCGGAATGACTTTTGACTCAAAGCTAACGTGGAAAAGTCACATTGCTAAAATAGCAGAACGCGTTTCAAATAGTCCGAATGTCCTGAAGCGTCTTGCTGGTAGCGTATGGGGCTGTGCACAGAGGTGACTCTCAAACCCCTCGAAAAGGCACACAACCAAGCATTACGACTAATTACGGAGGGATAAAATCAACACCCATTGATGCAATGCTCCTAGTTACAGGAAGCACTACAATATGTTCCCTTATCAAAGAAAAGGCATTGATCCTGTATGAGAAGCTACTGCGCATTCCCATGGACAAGTTCTTCAGCACCTATGAGAATAGACCAAGACATCTGAAAACGGAATCTGGTCTAATACAGAAAGCCACAGAACTGAAGAAAGCGTTACAAATTGATGATAAACCAAAAAGCCTCTCTCTCCCCATGAACCCATTAGCAGACATTGATGTAGTGTTGCACCCAACTGCTCGACTTCTTCAGGAAATCAAACACTCCTCCAGAGCAAATGCGCTCACTGGCCCTTGAGACAATCAATGTCAACTATCCTGCAGATCAATGGCTCCAAGTCTTCACTGATGGGTCATACATAGAAAACCAAGCAAACGTTGGTGCAGGTGTCTATTCTGAACTCTTCTCTTTCTACGCAGCAGCGGGACATAATAGATCCACTTTTGAAGGAGAAATAGAGGCTATTAGGATAGCACTATGCCAATTATTTTGCCTGAATACGAAATTCACCAAAGCGGTGATACTTTCGGACTCACAGTCAGCAATAGACTCTATTGGAAACAGAGAGACACCCAAAACAGCTGAGATAAAGGAATGTAGGAAACTCTATGAGCTGCTGAGAGAGAAAAACAAAACAGTGGTCCTACAATGGATTCCTGGTCACTGTGGCATTAGAGGCAATGAGCTTGCTGACACACTTGCTAAGAAGGGACAACGATTTTGCAATGCATGGACCGGCCGATGTCTTTCCACACAATGAAGGCCTTAATCAGGAGAGAATTCCATACCTCAAGGTGCAACGAAATTAAAGCTCGAACAAAGGAGAAACAGTGGACAGTGGCACTCTCCGATATAGCCGACTGGCCGAGAATCGAAGCCGCTGCTGAGTTTAGACTACGTACCGGACACGATTGCTTGGCAAAACACCTTCACTTAATTTGGATTATACACTCAACCCACATGCCCTCTATGTAACCTACAGGAGGAAATGGATAGGACCCACCTGATTCGGTGTCCAGCTCTAAAGACAAGGACGGAAAGCCAAAGATACTGGGAAGCAAGAAGACAGCTAATGAATTGCTATTAATTAACTGCTATAAATGTACCCCCCCCCCTTCTTGGGGGAAGCTGAAGTTAAAGATTAAGGGCTGATAAATATCATAAAGCCTGCCATTTGAAATATATATATATATATCTTTAAATTGCTTACTTGCGCTTTAACATTGCATCGCTTCGTGAGACTACCGCACATAAAATTAGTGATAGACTGGAGTATATTCATGTTTTTGATTATTTATGATTGGTAATTAGGTTTGAAATGGGCAAACTAATTAGGAAAACAGACTCGTTGATTAAATCAATTACGCCATTTCAATTGTGCTTATTACTTATTCCTAATTTGTTAATACCTTGGATAGGAGACGAAAACAATATGTTCAAATATTCGTTCAACGGTGTTGGCAAGGTTGAAAGCATGAATTCAAAAATAATTGAATCATCTTAAAGTAAGTATTGATCTCTCAAATTCAGAGCAGGAACATAGTTCTTAGACAGTTAGCTATCAATTTGCTTAAGTACCTTATTTGATAAATCCCATTCAATTAAAACGATTGGCCATTACTAGACAATCGTTTAACTTATTCCTATTTGAATCCCGTGTCTTGGTGAATGTTTTATTCGGATTGAATGCTGCAAAGCCTAGCTAAATAGGAATCATTGCCTGAATCAAAATGAATCAAAAATGAACTTTCAATAGACGTATGCTCTCAACTAACTTGTGAATTCCATTTTTTATCAAGCATTGTCTCAGTGTAGTTAGCTTCAGAAGTAAGAGAGCATAAGAACCCCCCAACGAATATAACGCAACAAGAGGAAGTGAAAGCTTTGTTTTGATGTGCGTCTGCTTGGCATTGCTGTGGTTGTACAGACCAATTCTAGCATTGAAATCTGACACGATTCTGGACTAAGCAACGAATTTCTTACTTTTGCTTAAGTTCTGTTCTTTAATAGTCATTCACACAGACCGTTTTGCAACACTACAATAGCCAGTACTTCATCTGCTTAAACCGTGCCTCTCATTTAAGTGAATAGGAAGTAAATTTTACAAAGAGTTGCCTTAACAGTCGCTTAAAGAATACCTCAGTTGCATTATTTATATTTCCTTCGAAGCTCCAATCAAGTGCAATTGCTATTTGTGTGAAATTTCGAGAAATGATACCTTTACTTCTTTATTTCTGCTTATTTTTGATATATTTAATGGTAGTTAATTAAAGGATAAAATTTACCGATATTTTTAAATGAAATGGTGATGTTGTGGAAAAGGATTTCTGATTTAAAGGTTGAAATTTAATACGTATTTCGTGCTGAAAACATTCTTATTAGGGAGGCAAATTGGAAGGTACTCTAATATGGCCGAAAATTGCTGCCAATACCTGCGAAATATTGACTTTAACATCATGATGACTTAGTCCCTCAACCTCGAAATGTACTTCCACTAAACAATAAAGGCCTTCAGATGTCGTCCCTGTGAAAATGGCCTAACTATAGGCAAGATAAATGTGCATTTATCCTAGATAATGATGGTCTATTGTGATGACGGTTTGATACCGTAAAACTGAGTCTAATTGGCCAATCGGAAAATTAAATCGAAATAAAATCCCCCACACGTCATCTTTTATTTGTCCGCTCCATTTTCCTCAATGATTTATGGGAATTTCGTTATAATAATATTAGTGTAAAGTAACCAGATTGGAAAAACAAAAATATGAATTTAGCACATGATTATAAAAGGGCAAACAATGTCCAGCTATGATTGGTTTAGCGAGCTATTTAAGAAGGCACTGAGAGTGAAACCCATTCCTCCTCCAAAAAATTCTAACAAAATTAACTAAATATGGTTAAGTATGACGATCATCGTGGCCTCCGATGTGTATTGGATATCTTTAACATTTTCAACACTGTAAATTTGTGCAATTATTTTCATTAATATTTGGGAACAATTTAGATTGGCGCTGTAATAAGTATTGGTTTTGGAGTCTACCTTATTGTGATAACTAAAAGCATGGGAGAATATCTGACAAATTCGACGCCCGCAGCAATAATAATATTCGGTATTGTTCTTTTGGTCGCCGCGATTCTTGGAATTGTTGGAACCCATAAAAACAATGTCTGCATGCTGATTTCTGTAAGATTGCAATTTCTATGTCCCATTTAATGCAAACAAACCGTTCAGTTCTGTGTTATCATCAGTTTTATTATCGTGTGTCAAGTTATCGATGCTGTTCTAATACTAATCAGTCAAGCGGTCGTGAGTTACAAATTGCTCCAAACTTAATCCCCCCACCAATCTAGTTTGTCAAATTGTTTGGAGAAACATTGAAAATTGATATTCAAAATCAAATTTCGTTCGGTTCAGATGTATCTTACATCCACGATCTTCAAAGACAGGTAAAGTACCCCCCCCCCACAATTACCCTTTTAATTTGAACTATTTAGTATAAATGTTGTGGAGGCACTGGTCCATCAGATTGGAATCGCCAAATTCCTGAATCCTGTTGTGCCAATGAGATCCCGAATTGCTCTTCGCCATACAGAACGGTAAGTTTTCATTATGGACAGGCAACTAATGGATTTATTTAGGGTTGTGCCGAAGCAGTGTTCAGGATGGCAAAGCCGATTTTAATCGGCATAGCTGTGTTCCTCTTGGTCATTTCTCTGATTCAGTTGGGCGCAGTCATCTGTGGTGCTTGTCTGACAAAAAAGATACGTAAAAGCGGGGTTTAGCTAGGTGCCCAATAAATTGGTGGCATGAATTTCTTTATCCACATCATCACCGCCATCACCGAAAATATTGCAACTTTTTTAACTTTACACTCTGTGCTTCTCTCTTCTTTAAAATTTCGGTTAATTTTACTTTTTTGATAAAGTCTTAATTATTTTGAATTAATTACAATTTAATTTACAAAAGTTTTAGTCTCTGGATTTTGAATTACCGTTTTTAAAGGGATAAGCAGTAATAATTTATCTTAATCTTTGAGCTTGGAATTAAGGTTATATATATATATATATTTACACCAGCTGTCAAACGTTTCGATAATATTTTGTTGAAATTATCGGAATGAAACTGTGCCAATTTTGAAATGAGCCATTTTTAAGGACGAAGGTCAATTATTATTTATTAAAAGCTTATAGCTGTAATTATAATTTTAATGGTATTAATATGTAGCTTTAATGCTATCATCGTGAAGACGTGAAAGAATATCTCTTACTGACCTAAAATGCTTAGGTAAATTGAAGTAGGCTTCACAATTTTTTTGGCTGAAATGCTCATTTTCACAGTTTCAGAGAGGGACCGGGGGGGAGGGGGGTTGGAACAGTAGAATAACAAGCCAGCAGGGTGCCAAACAGACTTTGTCATTTATCATCAATCTCGAATATACATGGAAGTGCTGCAGGTGTGGATAATGAGGAGAATTTATTTTCCAGGGAATAATATTTACTGGAATATTTTGTACCTCAAAATAATATAATGGCTTATTCCCTTTAGTTCTTACTTTCCTATACAAGATATTGCTTAAATTTCGCCTCATTAAATAGGTTTCCAATTGGTTGGTCCAAAACGATGCCCGATTGGCAGTCGTAAAAATTTTGGACTAGATTAGGACTGGAATAAATCAAATGAAACTCAAACTGCGATCGAGTCAATAGAAATCAATCAATGCACACAGCTAGATCTTAAATTTATTCAGGAAAAAGGGCAAATCTGCCAATCAATTCACAGCTTCTTTCCCATATTAACCTCCAATCAGTGTTTTTAAGTTTTTTTGGTCAACAGGGACTTTTCTAGGTCGTTTATTTGTATTGATTTTTCCCTTCTTAAAGAGTATCTAAATGCTTCCTTCTAGAGACCTACTGAAAATTAACTTGAATACTATTTACTGGAGTTACATTGTTCACACTACTTGAAATATCTTCAAAGTACCCCATATTGTGCTCCATTTCAATGTGTCACATTGACCATATAACGAGACGCGTGCATAAAATAATGTAATAAAGAGACGTTTTTACCATTGGCTTAGCGCAATGTCGGGAGATTAGTTGAAAAGGTGAAGTAGAAGTCAAGAAAAATTGTGATCGATGGAGGGGGGAAGCTCATCAAGATTCCAAGGACAAGATTTGAAGAAAAATTGATTGAATAAGAAATGTACTAATAGGGGAATTAACTATTAGGATACTTTAGTGGAAAATTAAATACAACGAGAGCATTCCTTGAAATTACTTCAATGAATTTTGTAAGATAATCATCATTACAGCAATGTTGGTTACTTGATACCCCTTATTAGTTCGTTTTACAGATCTATGCTAAAAATGATGTGAGTATAATCGGTAATGTCTCAAATCGGAAGAAGCATTGAACTGCCATCGACAAAAACTGCAAGACTTAACAAATGGAGAAGTGAAATTTTGAAAGTTGTATAATTTTTGAGGAATGACTAGCTTATGAAGTACGCCTTAGTAAAAATACAAGTCAAAGCACACTTTCTTTCATGCCACCATTATTGAATGCATTTTCCGTTAACCAAGTTGTCCTTAACTTTAGAAATGAAATGGAAGGGAAGGAGCCAATCACAGTTCTAGATCCAAGGAGAGTTCTGCCTTTCAATATAAGACTTCCAGTTTAATCTTTCTCATTAATATAACTTGAGAATTCAAGATATGCATGCCTCCATAGATTTTACAATAATTAAATGTCCTAACGATATGACTAAAGATATATTCCAATGATATGCTACCGTTGGCCAATTGCATCATAAGGTGGTTGCAATCTTTAGGTCATTTGTTAGGTGTTTGTGGAAAAAGTCCTTTAATCAACTTCTCATTTCGATCATAATAACTCAGTGTTGCTGAATTGAATAAGACCTTTGTGACTTGCAAGAAATCACTCGAAAAATATTAACTTTCATATAGCTAGTTCACCAAATATTCCGTTGCATTAAATTTTCCAATAAAATAGCAATATTTATTTATTTATTTATTTCAAATGGCAGGCATTTTGATAGTCATCATTAGCCCTGTAGCAATATTAACAAGGTGAAATAACAACCCGACTTTTATCTGATTTAGAAAATGTTCAAAATTTCTTAAAAACACTAACATCTGGAAGGAGTTGTAACTTTACATCTACACCAATAACCTATTAATTTGCATTAAATATTTTTCATTTAAAACTTAAACTTAAAATGTTCACTTCCAGCCCCTCTCCCTCATACCCCTTCCTTAATTGAAAAGGCAAATTCTCAAAAGGAAAATTGCTTATAGGCACTATCTTTTTCTTGCTGATCAAGTATGAATCAGGTATTTCAATGTATGTGTTGAAAAAAAAGATGCGAAATTTCATTTTGTTTGCATCCAAAATTGTTATCATAATGTTGGCTAAATATCTTGTTGCCAACAGAGTACTTGGTTATAATACAATCATTGCTACTCATAAAATACAAGTAAATCTAACAAAAGTGAACCCTCATTCAAAACTGTTGCGAAAGATATGTGGTGTGATATAGGAATAGGTGAGGGGTTATTCAATCATTAGTGGAACGTAGGCAGATAATTGGCATTGGAATTGGCAGACTGCTACTACAAGGAAGAATTCAAAAAGGAAAAGGGTTATCGTCAAGTAGAACCAGATGTGAGAAGATGCTTCGAAATGGCGAAAAATGGACGACGCACAGCCCTAAAACAAAAGAAGTAAGTTCATCGACTCCTTTCAACGTTTAAGTCATCAGTATGAAATTTATTTTAGCTTGTCGCGATGTGCGATAGACTTATCTCCACGTGGTGCATCCTGGGCAGCATATACTCATACGGCAAGATAGTCTATTAACAGGTAGTTGACTACTCACTTCAAACTACCATGACCCTATTGTATAACAAATTCGACTTCTTCCACAGTACTCACCTACCCTTCTCAACCTTTGTGTCTGTCTCTTTTAATCCTTGAAACATTCTTTTGTTCTCCCTCCCCTCTTTCGAATTTTTTCTTTGATATTCCTTCCCATCTGCGAATCCTGAAGTCAACTAAACGGCTATATAACTATCAAAAGCCTGCTATTTGATATTAACAAATTTTATTTAGTCAACAACGATTACACCTATCCATCATTAACTTAATTGTAAGTTTACTTAACATTTGTCGCTGTTATATTTGAGCATATAATGGCAAGGGGGTTTAGAAAACTTACACGAACATATATGCCCGGATATCGACAGTTATTATCGAGGTAATTTGGGTTAACACAGCAAGAAAGAGGGCTATCATCTTTCCAGTCCTTTTGGCCGTCTCCACCACAACATTTGTACTAGAACCAAGACAAAGAGAATAACTCAGGATAATAATAGCATCGAACCAATGAAGTAAGTTTTGAAGGAAATTTAACGCCTAAGATATTACTGAGAGGGCATGAATATCTGTTTTACTGGCTGTCACCAATAACTTATCGATCAGTAAAATATATAAGAAATAAACAAGAAAGGAAAGCATTCTTTTCAACCAAATAGTTGAAAATACTTATCTCTCTTTAATGTGCCCTCATTCCTTCATTAAACCAAACCGTTTTGAGTGACTAAGAAACAGTTGACTGGACAAATACAGAGTCGTTTGAGGCTGATTGCAAAATATACAAATTAAATTCTTTATTTAAATTACATCGCATTTAAAAATACCTAAAGGACCATCACATAGCCTTATTGTTTTGGAAATCAACGTATTTTTTATTTCTTTATGAACTCATTTTTCTCTGGTATAACAATTAAATAGCTTAAACCTCTCTTTTATAATAGACACAAAATTCCTTTTAATTTCACAAAAGATATTATTGAATTTCATATATTTCTTTGCTTTAAGTTATATTCAAATGTATAAACTGCATTATTTTCACCTTGAAACCAGTTTTGAACCTGCACATCATTCAGGAATTGCGCCTACCTTAAAAAAAGCCTATATATGTGACAAGCAAGCTATTGTATAAATTAATGGATGCGGTTTTTTGGCGATTTTAGACAAATCAACGTCACAAGTCTGGAATAATCACATTTGTGATATAACAGGGGGAGTCCCATAGACTTTCTTCCACGTGGTGCCCACTCCCCAACGTATACATATACGACAAAAAAGTCTATTAACACCCCTTCTCGACTTTTTCCACTTTGATTTTCCTCCTCCTTTTCTCTGTAAAGCCCTAAGTCAGCTAAATGGCTGATGATAACAGTCAAAACGACTGCCATTTGATATGAATAAATAAATAAATTCATGATATAATAGTGTCGCTAAAATCTCTAGAAAACATCGTAAAGGCTAACAAAATCTGATGGACTATGCCTCTTTGCAAAAACAAAACCACCTGTAGGAGGAGGGAGGATTTTGATATGCACAAAAATGGATTATCTAACAGCATATGCAAGGGTATAACGTGTAGAATAGCGGGCTTTGTACTTCATTAATCTAGGACAAGATCATGACCATCCAGTACGTACCTGTGATGAACCTTGATGCCAAAAGTGAAATCTGTGGAGGTAGGAAAGATTTTAATGAGATGGGAACACAGTGGGGCACATGAGATTCCCATTGTTAAATTGTTTAAATACTTGCATGGTGTAAGTTTGATCGAAAGCGGTAACTAGAGGATACTTATCAACTTCTCTAACAATCATATTGTGAACTCCATAAAAATAATTGAGAAGGAAATGCAATTGATATAGATTAAAGCAAAGGTTATTTGGTTGGCGTTCTTAAGAGAATAAAGGAAAGAATGGCCAGAAGGCAATGCTTTCTCTTAAGTTACTATTACGAGAGTCTCCTAACCGCGAGGAAAGAAGACGATTTGCGAAAAAGTGATCTGCTTAGACATAGTTATTGGCTTGTCGATTGTTTAAGCCAGGAAACAGAGCATTTTCTCTAAACTCACCAGCCTCGAAGATGATGTCAACTGAAGGTCTCTTTGGCTGGATTCGGACATTTGAATTAGTTGTTATAGCAGTGATAGGAGTTTATTTCAATTCATGATGCAATAGGCACCTGATTTGAAATCACTTCAAGTATGGATGTATTCATTTTTTAATATTTTACAATATACTCAAGGTCATAACTCTGTTTTTGTAACATTTATTAATGTCTGTCTCTGTGAAGTTAAAGGCGCTGAATACTCATCAAAGTACTACAAAGAAATGAATGAATCAGCATTCGTCGGCTTAATAGGCATTAACAGAAATAAACATTTGAGTTTAAAGAGTGCAAACACAAAACTAAAGCATAAGCACGCCTAATTCATTTGAAAGACAACTTCAACAACAAAACAATCTATGAGATATTACGAACCTGTCATTCTGTAAGCTTGCTGTAAGCGAAATATTTGAAATTCTTAGCTAACAAAATGAAGTTCGGAACTTGAGCGATTTTGGGGACGTTTGCAACGTCGAGACTGGTACCATGGCCAAGGTTTCCATTATATATCACTAGACTTGAGATAATTCAATCCAAGAGAAACATTGAATAGGCAGTTCATGAAAGACTATTTACAGGAAAAATCTGCATATTCTTGACTCTCAAATGTTAAGCTATCACCGAACGAATGAAATTTTACCACGACTATCTGCTCAGACTTCGAGAGCAGAGTGCGTCCACATTCACCTAAGAATGTCCTGTGACCATAAGAAATTAATTATCGAAACTTAAATTAAATTAACTTTTTCTTCAATTCTCACTCATGAATATCAGCTTCATTATGACTAAAATCAGAATAAAGGAGAATTTTTACTTGTACCACTTGCTTCCTAAGGACAATTTCAAGGCTCTCTTCAATAATTGTGTTCGTCTTTTTGCTCTACATGTGACATTGAGTATTAAGCAACTCAAGCCGTATTTGATTGGGTCTGTAAACTAATCTTTTCCATTCAGTCAAAATTACCGGTTAACTAAAATATTAGAGCAGTAGATAAATAGTGTCGGGGTAGGAAGGGAGGAATATGAGCCTTCCAAGCTTACTCGATTTTGAATTCTCTCCATTATGGCAAGCGCTTCAGACTTCTTTGAACTTTCTGCTTCATCAATCAGAGATCGAATCTCCTCGAGGGCTAGGGGTATTAGACCTTCGCGCATTTGGTAGAAAGTTGCTCCAACCCCAATATGAGCGAGAAATACAAGAATGAGGAGGACAGTGAACTGAAATAGAACGGCAAAAATTCATAGTATGAGAATCGTTTTGCATTTATAGGTATCTACGCGTTTTTTGTCCTGGAATGTGTGAATTCGAACGATTACTAATTGAGGCTAATTTGTTCTAACTTTGCAAATTAACTGACAGTAGGTAGTCCACCTTCTTAATGAAGATACCCCCTTTATAAATACACTCCTATGGCATAGCTTATCCAACTTCACCTTAAATATGTGTAATTTAATTTGCTCAGTCATTAAGTTTGCATCCCCCAAATATCCATCTTCCATCCACTGCTGTGTAACAATTACGAATTTACTTTAAGCTAACTTTGACATTATAGTCGACTTTACGAGAGCGGTTATTATTTAGTTACTCAAGAAACGCGCTTACAGTTCTAAGAATGCATCGATTGATATAAAAGGCACCAATATATCCTAGGCTGGTGGTCACTAACGCTGATCCTCCGATTGCCATCAGAGCAACAGGAATCGCCAATTGGGATAGGATACAGTATTTGCCACAATGTTCGAAGTAGAAGAATAATCCAATTCCAAGAACACTTAATCCGAGAAGCTGAAATTCGATAAAGCCTGATAATGAGCTGAATGGTTTCCAAATGTTCCATTGAAATATTTTAATCGTCGGTTATTTTGGGAACAAATTTCAAACGCCATATGCAATTTGGGTGACTTTCATTATTATCCACCAATGTTGATTATACTTGAATCACCTGGAGAACAGTGCGCCATTGCGACTATTTGCGGGTAGATACGAGAAGCTCTTGGACAGTGCAGATTCCACTGATGTTCAAGTGACTAATTTGAGGCGGTCGAATGGTTAATTTACCTACCTTACTGTAAAATTAAGCTTTGAGTAAACAGCGATGATTTCATCTTCCAAACTGAATTCTATTTGGACTAAATTAAAGTAATTCCCATTGAATACTTTAGTAAACGCAATTGTCAGTGGCGATACACGATGTTCCCAAGTTAGATTTAGTGGATTTTTTTCCAAAATAAAACAGATAAACTACAATATCTCTATTTAATGTAAATGCCTGAAAAGACCTTCATTAAAAGCGTTAATTGCATAACACTTTCTTATTAACATTTTTACTTATTATTCCACAAAATAAGTCGGCCTTTTCGTGACTAATGGTTCAATTCTAGCACAAGTACCATTCTTTTACTCAACAACTTAGAATAAGTTTAAAAAATGATAAAATCTCATGACTGAACAAAAATCCTAGCTGAAATAGACACATGCATATATTTAAAGTTTTTATTAGAGAAAAACAAGGCAATTTTTTAAAGGAATCTGAAGAGAATAACTCATGGAAGGAAAAATCCTTTGCAACTTGTTCGATTAGTTGTTTTCACGAAAGTCAATTATGTAACTCAGCTATTTATGCGCAATCTCATGGGTTTTCATGACAAATGAAGATTTTTGAACTGGCTTAGGGTGAAAACTAAGGTGTGTAGTCGAAGGTGAACATTGAACTCGACATGAATCGAATTGAATGATTCAGAATACATAACAATTCTCCTCAGGCTTCCAGGCTCTTCGTTAAATTGCTATTTGTGCTTACAGAATCTCATCTGACTGCACTATTAAGTCGATTAATTGCGGAAAAATTGAACATTGATTGGCACTTATATGGCCCTTGGAGAGCAAAAAACTACGCATTTTTACCAAAAATGGTTTAAAAATATACTGTTTTGAATTGTTCTAACTAATTTCCGTCAATTGCAAAAGTCAAATAATTATGAAACATGAATTTCAAATAATTTTCGGAAAAAAACATCATTGCACACCCAACTATTTAGTCTCGTCTCTAGAAAAAATCTCTCTAAGACAATCTTCATCTCAATTCATCAATAAACTTACAAGTCAAAAATGCTGAACTATTATATATAAATATACGAGAATGAAATCCGTAATTTAGCGGTAAACAGAAACGATGCTTGAATTTACACCATCAATCCATCATTCATGCACCTCCCAAGTGAAGACACGATTTATTCAGAAAAGGTAAAAGAAACACGTTCGATATGCTGGCCTCAAATATAGTAAAGTATTTAGCTTACCTTAGCTTAGTCATATTCGTGTCCATTATTGTGTGCTCACTTTAATGGGTCCAAGATAGATAACGATATCCCCAATCACCAGTACTTGCCAATGAATCGGACCACTTTTATAGCAAGAAAGTTATTTAATAAAAAAGTCCCGAATGAGTTTTTTTAAAAAGGTCTAAAGTTTTAAAATCAAATATAGGCGATTGTTATCCAGAGTTTAAATTTGTTAAGATAACAAACTTATTGTAAAAGTCGTTTGAATATACACAATCGCTTTCAACTAGCATTACTAACATGAAGTGTCTTGCCAAGCTCACAATTTCGTGTAAAAAGGAGCTATGCACGTTCTCAAAGTGAAAAATAAGTTTTGGTTCGTAACAAAACGTTGGCAATGCTAACTTTACTTCAACGAGAATTCAACCGAGAGTCATTACTTGTATGGAAGTGAAACAAACAGTTTTATCAAGTGAAAATGTTAACTTCTCTTCATTCATAAGAACACTGTGCACTTTGAAATGAGTTAAGGATACCTGTATGAACTTTTAGACCTAAATTTGTATTTTCCTGAAAGTAGAATTCAAAGGGACCCTTATGAAAAGTAAACTGCGAATTGGTGAACAGGGTTCAAATGAACTACCTGACCTACTATAGTCCCACAGTTGTCCTCAGAGTTCTGTTTATATCTCAGTTCAGACATGTTCATTTTGAAAGTGGAAATTAGATTTTTTTCATACGAATTGTCACTATCCTAAATAGGAAAGCTTACAATTCCACAGAACTCATTTCGATAAATTAGAAAATAAACCAGTTTGTGATAATAATTAAAAAAATTAACTACTGCATGAAATGTTCGTTATTAGCTTATGCAATTCATGTGCGACTTGGCTTTCAGATGCATTATTAAAAATCCACGGATATAAATATGATCTGTATATTCTACAGAAGTTCTATAAAAGATTGAGAACCTATAAACCGCAGAATTGAAAATCATTTAATCATCTAGGCAAAATACGCATAAATTTACCTGAAGTTGAAGAAAATGTACGAATTTTGCTGAAAAGCTTGCGGGAATTGGAAATGCAGGAAATGTAATGAAAAAAAAGAACTCGGGTAATTGAAGTAGTGGGTGGCGTTGACAACCGCTAGTCGCAATGTGTTAAGATATTTACAAAAGGAAGACTATTTCAGAGAGTAAATTGATTTGTAGACATTTACGAGCGTGAATATACTTACCTGACATGATTAGATTCCAATAAAAAGGGTTAATCAAAGCAATTGGGGTAGATAAAGAAACCAATAATTTTACAAGAACGGAATATTTTAATTCTTTATAAAATTATCATTGATATTACCATTGACACATCAATTATGACACCCCATATGAGCTTCTTTATGCCAACAAAAAATCGCTTGCGTGTAATAAAATCTCGTATAAATGGGGGTAGCGTGATCAACCGCAGAAGTAGACCTCTAAGTGATCCGTCTTCACCACCTAAACTCTCGTTAACCACCCACTTTTGGACTGGTTGGTCGTTTCTCTGAGTAGAAGTTTTCTCCTGATTAATTTTTTTAATTAATTTTCCTCTGCTTTGGGAGGTAATAATAATGTGAATAATAAACACACATATGATCAGTAGATAATCAACGTGAACAACTGTCCGACTTCAAGCTATATTAGCCAATTTCCACGCTTTATACTTTGAAAAATTTTAATATCACTAAGTTACCACCAGATATGGCATTTCAAAACATACGAGCTCAAGGTCGTGAAACACGATCTAAACTTCGCAATTATTCTAAATTATTTTATAAAAGGTGGATTCGCTAGGAAATGCAATAAGATAAAATATTTGAAAATTGAACAGAAAAATTGGAAAAAAATTCAGGGATGTGTAAACTCTAGTAATTACCCTGTTGGGGCGTTTTTCAGGTTCCATCACCATGAAACGAACTGCAAAGTGGATAATCAGAGGGGTATTCTAATCAAGTGATCAGCCATGACCAAGGAATCTGTCGTCTTGACATATATATCATAAATATATCAAATAGCAATCTACTATATCGTTGTCATAAAACAATATGTTAGAAATACGTAATTCTGTTGTCCAGTTTCATTATTATTTTATGTTGACGAAGTACGGTGCCTCAAACCCTCATATATCGAAACACAAGTAGCAAATTTCTGATTAAACTCGAACAAACCCCATAATTTAACGTTTTCTGACGTGATTTTTTGGTGTGACTGGTGTGGCGTCCGGTGTTTCTCTGTTTCGTATTCGAACGAGAGTATTTCAAAGTTCACTTCTGTTGGCGTGTGCGTGTTTGAATCTGTGCATACAAGCCTTTCTAGGTGGGTACGTTTTTGTTTAACATTTAGCGCTATGCTTTCAAACAAACTTTTTGTGCCATTGATGGTGGTGGTGGTATTGACAAAGATATGGTTCTTAAAATATGTGTAATAAATCAAAATTCTCTGAAGGTGATAACTAAGACGAATGCGGGAAGTTACAAAGGAATTTGCAGTGAGACCTATAAAATAAGACTAAATTTAATAAATAGACAAGGTTAGTAAATAAAATGACTTATTTACCCTTGGCTAAGACAAGAGACGACATGGTCGATTGGAACTACATTATTCTGTCAACAAACTCTGCATACATGGAGATAATCTCCTCCACAAAAAGGCAGGCCGATTCTTGCAATTTTAGCATTGGAATGCATTAAAATTAAATTATATTACTAACGAGAGATTGGATAAGTCCATGCTTCACAACTTTAAACCAGATAAGACTGTTGGGTTATTGAATTCATTAGATTATCTTAACTCACCCTCTTCTCGATGTTATGCCTTCCCTGTTCCACCAATCGGAATAGAATACATAGTCAACAAACGTTTGTGATGTATACAATTAACATATAAAGCCATATCAATGAAGTAGAAAGCGGAATTTTCTGTTAGCTTTTTGCGAAAGAACTTTATTAAATGCATTGAACCCATGTGGTGTTCCTGAAGTTCCGGCTATCAGTTAATTACCCAATAAATTGAGAGTCAAAGGAGAGAGTGGAAAACCTCTTTAAAGATCTCTATTAGGATGTCGGTTTGTCCTTCCAACTGTTAGGCTTCTAATTTTAGCAAGTAGTGGCTTAGATGGTCTTCCATGCTTTCTTGAAATCTTTGCGAATGCAAAAAGCGGGGAAGAGAAAATGGCCGAAGCAAACAAAGTCGGGAGGTTAATGAGATGATGAAAGTAAATAAACGATGGAAAACAGTTGCTTGAAGAGCATGAAAAACTCAATTTCAAAATCGTAAAAGCTCAAATAACCAGACTTCTCAATTATTTCCAAACTTAATACCTTCAAGTTTCTCAAGTTAATAGGGTGCTATTTACCTAACACAAAACCATAACCTCTCAAAATATTCACTGAACACAACTTGAAAGCCAGACACAATTTGTATCTTTGACACGAATCCTACCAAATCCTGGTTTAATCCTTGAAACTAACAATTTCCACCTTTCTTTAGTAAATGATCACTTGGAGTTCATTTTATTCAAATCCATAGAAGGGATAAAGGCTTCACAGGTAAACTTTAACAGCCCATTTCTTCAAAGAGTCGAACTCTATAATTCAGCATTTAACTGAAGCATTCAAACTTTACCTATTGATTTAGCCGGCAACTTATGTAAATGTAGGCAAAACTGGTGCTATTCCTGTACCCTCAGGTATGCTCAAAAGTTTTGTCGTGAATCAAGTGTATGCGAGAAAAATGATTATAAAAAGCGCAACTCAGGTATCTCACTTGAGTTAACTAATGAGATTATACAAAGCAGGTTAGACATGTAGATGCCATTATATTTGTCCATACTTGGATATCATAAGAACTCCCACCTACTAGAATATTAAGTTACAGCGCAGTGAGCCAAGTGTTGCAGAGGTGTATAAGATTGTATGCGGTAGACTTAGGAGTTAAAATAGCCACTTTAAATGAAGCAAATCCTCCAAATCGGAGATTTTAAAGAGGAGGAACTTATCCGGTAAATTGCAGTAATTCAATGGCAAAAAAGCGAAAACGGACGCATCTTTTCCCATCGGAAATAATGAAAATAAAGCAGTCTAGTGAATATATTGGTTTCAAGACTTATTGTATTTTAATGCAACCAAATAAATACTAATTACATAAAACCTAATTTACTTCAGAATGAAACAATCTCGCAGTTGTTTTCATTCTCATAACCACTAGGATAAGTTTCAATAAAAACTAAATTGAAGTAAACAGAATTAGTACAAAAATCGACATTCAGACCAAGGCTGTACTTAATTCTTAAATTGGAAGCAACTGAACCGGTAAATTTCCACAAAAAGTGATGTTCAAAAAAGGTAGAATATGGAGGTGGCTATTTTGAGAGAAATCAAAGTGTGCAAGACGTAATCAACAAACCCCACCGACAAAGAAATATCAATTTTTTACTGACAACGAAATAATTAAATTTAAAACATCTATATAAATCATTACTTCATTTGCTTTTTTAATGAGAACAAAAAATAATTGTCACAATTTAAAATTATTGATCCTCGATACCGTTAATTGAACCATTAGGATAAATGTTTTTAATAAGAGAAACTAACGGATAACAAATAAATAGCAAAGTACTTGAATAGCAGGAATCATATACAATTCATTCTGGAATCCTGATTAAAGTAACTTGAACATACATAACCCAAACATGGAAAGCAAAAAATGACTACAATTGGTTTTGTAACAAATTTTAAAGAAAATTGAAATTATTCTCATTTACATGCCAGTTAAGGGGGTGGAGGGGGGGGGGTCGAGATAATTCTATGACCTGGTATGACATGCGTGGAAGAAATGTAATATTCACAATAAAGGAGAAATTTGCAACAGGACAAAAATATATAATATGTAGGGAGTTAGCAATAAATTTAGTGGTGGCACTAAGCAAAAGATAAATTTTTGAATCACTTCAAAGTTGAAAATATTTAGAAGAAATTCACTAGAATAGGCATCTATACTATTGCGAAAGAGTTGTACTCAAAATAAAAAACAATGGCGTCTGGAACTGCCTCCAATAATGACAACCTCCGCAAAGACTTCCACGCCCACAACATGGAGCAAGTGGATATCGAACTTTCCTGAAAAGGGTTTCAAAAGTTGCTTCAGTCCTGTCCATTAACTCGACTCATTGAAAATCGTTAAGAATAAGAGTGACTTTCTCAACATCATCTCTTACGTACGCAACAGGACAACAAGTCAAGGACTAAGAAAGAGGAAAGAAGGTGGAAGTGGCGGAGATTGAAACATTGAAACTGGTGAAATCGCAAAATTTGGCCAATAACCACATTTCGAATTTCTCTCAATTTCGCCGGAGGGCCATCACCTGCTGTGCCAAACACATTGAGCAGACACAACATCTCCCCCCCCCCTCTTTTTCGATGGCCCATGCAAACCATCAGGATGGAGCTTATTCTCTTCTATGCCAACATAATTTACAAAGTCAATGCCCCCTCATGTACAGTTCAAACGTAAGAGAAAACGTCTCCATCAAAGTCCCACAATGTCGATGATACAAAGTCAAATTTCCAAATTTGGGAATTTAATACTTTTGACTCCATTAGTCAAATGACAAAGTAAAATTATTCCCGGTCCCTTGAATTCAAGCTGATATGCACAGAAAAACATTTGAAATGAGGCCCAAATTAACTACTAATACTGTAAAAAAATATAGCAAAATAAGTGACTTACAAAGGTAAGGGACGTGAGAATGAGGACAGTAGTTCGCCAACATCGTGGCGAGGTCGAAAAACAGCAACACATATATATATATATATATTTATTTATATACCAACCAGTCCAATTTTAAGTCCAATGGCTACACCACAGTCGAGGAGAACGTCATGTCGTGGAGATGGTGGAGCAACACGTGAATAAGTGTATGTGCAGCACTAGTGCACATGCATACAATTGTCGCAAAAACCTATGCACACCCCTTAGTCTGATTGGATGATGATGACCTTGAGGCGCGCGTTTGTAATGAGCTTTAATAGTAGCTGTGACGGCCCGCTCTCTCTTGCTCTTTCAAAGTCAACAATCACTCCATCCTCCTCTATAATTTGGCCAATTCTCTTGGCGTGGTGATTGAAGGTGGTAGAGGTTTGTTTTGGCCGAGTGAATGAGTAAATGCTAATAAAACTTGAAGGCATGATTGACTTAGTTTTGTGGTAGTTTGCTTTATTCATGCTAAAGTAAAATG
>UZAE01012259.1:29947-49877 GCA_900617975.1 Rodentolepis nana
TCAATGTTACTTATGTTGTATCGACAAATTTAATTTTTGCTTGTTTAACTATGTAGCATCGTTTCTCGTTGTGAATTTTTCTCCTAAAACTCCAAATCCCGCTGGCCTTTTAGTGGTACCTTATCCTGACATCATTCTGCATATCTTTGAATCTCTTATCATCCGCCTTACCACAGGCAATTGTACATAAACAGCGCATAAACGACTACTTCGATAAACCATTCGCATATCTTGCTCAAGTCATATTCGATAGCATTCTTGATAGTGTGTTAGGCGTAAATAGTGTAAACAATGCTCGCAAAATTAAGACAAGACTACCGTATTTGCCTTCAAAAGCGTTTAAAAAAATTACATCTTATTTTTAAACTTTCTGTAGAAGTATTTCGCATTGGTGGATTACATCAAGAAGTCATGAGATTCGATAATATAAGTAATAATATTTTATTTTCAAATTTCGGCTTCTTCATATAATTAAAGTAATGAACATTTTTGTTTAATTAAAGTGAATTACTGTAGGGTCTATACATGCAAGCACAAACGTTTTCCTGATGAACTGAATGAGGACTCAACTTAAAAATTCAAAGTGGTGTCCTTTTTCGGTGGTTTAAGGAATTTTCATAATCTTGTAATTTGCTAGGGAAGTTAGTCATGAAATTTGTTTTATACGCCCAAAACAAGCATTCGAGTCAACGTCAATTCTAAAATATAAGGTAAATCCCCCCCCTCTCCTCTTAAAGTTAAAATCCGAAAATATTTGCCGTTCTAGGTCGTAAGTAGAAATAAGGCCAAAATAATTGTTTTGATAGTTCATTCATGTTTAAGAGGGATTTATGTAAAGTGCCTATTCCAACAGAAGTATGGGTTCGAAGTGGTGTTCACTCCCTTATTGTCTCTTGTCTATGAAGACATTAGTTCCACTTGTGAGGATCACCAGAGTTTCAATTCGATTCAAAATATGCATTGGGATATCATATCTATGTATGATAATAACAGAACTTTAAGAAATTTCAAAAAAAGGGGTTCTAACCCTTAAGCGCCCTTTTAAAATAAGCTCTATTGGTACTAGACTTGTAATAGAAGACGCTATTGGCGTTTGAAACATGTTCAATGCGTGTCTATAGCCTTCGTCTGAGATACACCACCAAAACTCATCACGTCGATTGCATCAGTCTGCCGAGTGATACGCATGAGTGTGGGTGGATGTATTATTCAAAAAATTATTCGGACATTAAAGGGTTGATCAAGGGCTAGCAGACAGCAAAATATTTCAATTGGAGGCTGGATTATGGAAGCTACGCCAACATTCCCAACAGGGTAAGAATCAAGTTGAAATTAACTAATTCTCCAAAATGGATTTGATCTGAAGATTTATGCAGATTGGAGTTTGTTGATCAAATGAGGTGGTTGCTTAGACATTTGTAACGCATGCGGATTCTCTAGCAGACTATTTAGACTATTTCTTGGTCCAAGTTAGTTTGTTGTAATGTGCGCAGTTTTGGAAAAGAATGGCATAAATGGATGAATACTTTATTCTATCCAATGTCAAAATTTGGCACCAACGTCTGAACAAATTTATGATAAAGCACACGTTGTGCTTGCTTTTAAAATTCATCCATTCAAAATAAGTGTTTTGCAGATATATCAAAAAAGGGTATTATTTAAAGCTGAAATCGGGCAGTTCAAGTGTCATAATTTCCAATCGGGCTTTGATGTTTTTACCTCGTGGTGTCATCAACGATTACGATAATCTGAAAGATAGCAATTTGTGGAACTATCTCATCAATCGATTGCGTCTACATGTTATATAATAATTTGTTCTTCCACAACATTGCCAACGAGTCAAACTTAAAAAATTACTAATAAAAACAGAGATGTAATATTAACATCTAGAAGTATCATTTATTCGTATCAATAAAACACATTTGCAAATAAAAGCAGTCAAATGTTTTTTGTGTCAATTCAAAGAAAGGGAATAGTGGAAGAATCGGGTTCGTATGGTAACTGTAAAAAAACGACTTCGTTATGAGTTTGTGACAATGAGGTGAGATGAGGAGGGTTTAGAGGGCCTTGCAGACGCCTAACCGATAACTGCAATTAGGACATGTGTGATCCACGTCCTTGAAACTCTTGATGTGGAAGGGAATTAAGCAGCAACCCAAGATACCGCTAAAATACAAAAAATAATTTGATAAGATAGACTAGCATAATTAGAATTAGAATTCTTGACATTAAGGAAAATGACAGTATATATATATATATATATATGCATACTAAGACCTTGCAAAGTTTATCGAATTGCTTTGTGTTAAGTTATTGCACAAAAGGACCGTCATTCTATATAAATAGCAAGCTCTGTTAACTGGTGTCTTGGCAAAAGGAGAAGCGTATTTGCGTGATCCAACTGTGATTAATGTGAACTGGAATTAAGTAGAATCCTGATAAGGACAAAGACGTAGCTATTCTGCTCATTAGAGCCATACTAGGATTCAAATATTTTCCAACTACACTGAGCAGACAATGACTCAGATTTGGTTGTCCGTTGAGTTCAACCCTTTTTTAACAACAAACAAGGCCTGTTATCCGGTCAACTTCTCTAATCTATCTTAATGAATTATGAGCGTCACCAACTCACCATCGATGCCTTTCTCCTTGAAATTCTGCCTCTTAATCCTTCCTTATAATTTCGATCATGGGGTGTGCGATAGATTTACCTCAACGTGGTGCACCCTGGGCAACGTATACTCATACCGCAAAAAAGCCTATTAACCGGCAGTTGACTTCTGACTTCAAACTGCCATGACCCCACTGTATGTCATATTTGACTACTTCCACAGTACTCACCCCACCATTTTTCTACCTTTGTGTCTGCCTCTTTTACATCTTTGAAACACTCTTCTGTTCCCTCCCTCGCCCTCTCGACTTTTTTCACTTTGATGTTCCTTCGCTCTGTGAAGCCTGAAGTCAACTTAAGGGCTAATGATAATCATCAAAACGCCTGCCATTTGATATAATAATGAATTTCGATCATTCATTTCCATTTGGCCTATAGAGCATTTGAGAAGGTCTGTTATATCCCGTAAGCCTGAGGAAAACCTTTTATTCTAAGATCGGGTAGGTAGCATTATGTTTGCTGGAGATCTTACAGTAGCATTACAGACAGGATAGGAGCTATTTTATTGGCAAGCGCGTCGTCTCCCGTTTACAGCTTGCCACTTAGCAAGCCTCATTCTCATATTCCTTCCTAGTGAGTATAATTCTAACGTACTTCGCAATCAGAAAACGGTAAAGAATTTTCAGATGAGTCAATTCAAATGAGGTGAGTATGAATTCAGCAGGAAAATGTCGCCTGCTCCCTTCCACACCCCCCCCCCCAACCCCGAGTATTCGGAGGAATGAAATACTGTTTTATTTTCTATTTTAAGTATTGGACCCAAAAGAAGACCAACTAGTAACTTGTTGAATTCTAGATTAAGACTAAAGTACTTGTCTCTGAGTCTTCTAAATAGACATATTTAATTACAATGACAAATTACAAAGAGGCTATTAAAGTTTGGTTACAAATTACTAACCAGGCCCGTTTGAAATCCTAAATTCATTTCAGATCGAGAGAGGTCGAGGGCACGATAGAGATCAAAAAACGAACTGCTGTTGTTGCAGTCCCAAAGACCGTGTGTGTCTCAGCTGATATAATAAATTTTCTACAGATTGATCCAATTCGACAAAAGTCGAAGATAGATATTAACGATACAGTATTGACGAGGACATTAAAAGAGGTATTTTGATCAATTAATACGTGATCACCAGGAAATCTAACTTGGCGCATTTTAGGTATTGCAATTTCGAAGAAACAATATGAAGTGGAAGAAGTCAAAATTGCTTGGCACGATTCCTTGGCAAAACACCTTCACAGATTGGAAGTATGCACTCAACCCACATGCCCTCTATGTAACCTACAGGAGGAAATGGAGAAGACCCACCTGATTCGGTGTCCAGCCCTAAAGACAAGGACGGAAAGCCAAAGATACTGGGAAGCAAGAAGACAGCTTGTGAATTGCTATTAATTAACTGCTATAAATGTACCCCCCCCCCCCAACCCTTGGAGGAAGCTGAAGTCAAAGTTTAAGGGCTAATGATAAATATCATAAAGCCTGCCATTTGAAATAAATAAATAAATATGAAGTGGAAGTGATCTCTTTCAAGGGAGCAATTAAATTTTTGCAATATATTTACACAAAAATCGCTGAAAGATATTATTAACCATTATGCTAATAGGTAATAGAATTAATTGAATTGTTTCCACATATACAACTGACTGATAACCAGGAAGGATCTTCCAGTCAAAAAATGCATGCTGTAGGTATTCTGGTTTAGGCTGCTATTTTTGAGCATAAATACACTTCTTCCCCCCCCCCTCCCCCACCAATCTCAACGCATTCAAATGTGACGTTTCAACTTAGGCTATTTGGCGGGTAGTGTGACTTACCCAACAGCAGCACAGCCAGTGCAAGAGAGCCACACGCAGAGGCCATTCTTGTAGGAGATGTTCGAAACAACCTCTGCCTCACAACTTGGACACGTCGTCAAAGTAGGTGTTCGTTGATGTGTCAATGGCTCAGTATTGACCACGTGAATAGCTAAAATTTAATAATTCAAAAATAGTAGCAAGTATTCCCTCAGAAGACAAAAGGATGGGAGGGTGGAGCACGATTATCCTTATTCACGCATACACAACCTTTGAAGTCACTCGATGACATTTCCAACTGGTCCATCTCTGAGTCACTCGCCCGGGGGCTAATGTATTTGCTGATTACTTTTGCAAATTTCTGCATTGTTTGCTTTTATAAGTACCTTTTTTAAAATGTCTCGCATTATAACGTCTCCGAAATATATATTGTAACAGAGGTGGGGGGGGCAAATCTGTTGAAGACAAATGTTTGCATGCATTAATCTTAAGCAGACTGACTGCTTCTTGCGCAGAGAGCATTCAACTACCTTCCAAGATCGGATTGATCATAGAAAGAATCCTGCAGGGGAAATCGTGTATTTCTGATCTTCTTATTTTTCAGCGAGATTAGCGATGCATTATTACTGAACGTGCATTAAATATAATTCTCTTTTTCAGACATCCCATCGGAGCAGAAAACTCGGATATTCACTTCAAATGGCAGGCGTTTTGATAGATATCATTAGCCATTTAGCTGGCTTCGGGCTTCACAGAGAGGAGGAGAAACATCAAGGTGACAAAAAGACACTTCGGGCTTCACAGAGGGATTCGGGCTTCACAGAGGGAAAGTTCATCAAAGTAGCAGAACTTCGGGCTTCACAGAGGGAAGGTTCATCAAAGTAGCAGAAAGTCGCACACCCCAAACTCGGATATATATATATATATATATATATATTAATTTCTAAAGATCGCATGCATTGATTTATTACTCCACTATTTTAATTACATGCTTTTGGTAATGCGGCCCTTTTCAGGTAAGATATCGGAAAAGATTCTGGGATTTTGATTTCCCTATTTGTCTAAGTCGGGATATAAGTACAATACATAGTGGTTTAGACGTTTTTATCAAATTTATACAACGCTAGGGAATTTCAAACCGCTCGGAAAAATGGAATTAAAACTAAAATTTGATTGGATCGGATTGATAGAAATATGAAAATCACTTTGAAGGTGCAATTTTCGCAAAGCCATCAAATTTATTTTCGAAGTGTGCGAATGAAAATTTCATTACTCTGCTCAAACTAACTTCAGTGAAGTGCCAACAAAAAATTATTATTCCAAATCAAATTTAACTGATTTCGTTTGGACAAAAAAGGTGACTAATGGAGTGTTCGGTGCTCTTCTGCTGCACTGATTCGACCAATCAGTTTTTTCCCCATTCTTAACAGTGTCATTCAGATTAGGCACTCAGACAATTAGACGATGACGGAGACAAAAGAATGATTCATATGCGCCGTCTGGTATCTGATTCAGCATAATTGGTCAATCTCCTCCTTGGTATTAGGTCAAAAAATTGCCAGAGGCCACCAGCAGATTGCAAAATTGATATTTGAAGAATGTGAACTAATTGAGAGTAATTAATGCGTGGGTGAGAGAAATACAATATGCATTAACAAATGATGTCAAATAAGCAGACAAATTAACCTAAATTACTGCGGAAACTTAAAACTAAATAGCAACCTTCTGAGCATATGTACATTTTAATCAGGGGTGAAATAGTAGCACTTTGACTGATAATACTAGTAAAATGGTCTGTTTATAAACATGTGGGAATTATATGGTTAAAAATTACGATAAATGCCCATAAGATAAGCTTCCGAAAATGGATGGCATTTAAGAATAATGTCAATTTGCGACTAACCAGTTGCATCGTTGGAACCATTCAAATGTGATATTTTCTTTAAAGTACCGGTCTGTTCTGGAGAATCTAAGGAGGTGTGACGGAAAATAAAAAATCAAAGTGGTGTCTTAAAATTGTCATAAATGAAGTTACAAAGCAAACTCACTGAATTCGTCCTCTGAATCTGGTATAGCTAAAATATATTGAAAAGTGTAAAGTTATTTATTGTCAATTATAAAAACAGGTAAATAAACTGGATAATTGAGCTTTAACTCAAAATTCGGAAAGAAATTAATAAAAACTTTAAAACTAAGAATATGATAATGGGTACGATTAAATGGGCGATGTTTAAATTACGTGAATAACATCAACCAAATGATAAGAAATCTTACTATTTTTAGTTTCATCCTCTGATTCCTTTTGAGCTATAATAAAAAAGGTTATTAGGATAATCATTTCACACTATAATCGCTTCCCATAGAGACAGATAAATATTAAAATTAAGAAAAAAGAAAATGATATGAGAAAACTGCTCTGTTAGTGTTAACTATGCGATTGCAAAATGTAGTATTTGTATTCACAATCTAAGTGTTTTCGTTACATATTATTGGTTAATAAGTTAGAGAAACAAAAATATTGGATAATCACTTTTAAACGATTATTAAAAACAAAATTGGTCGTATATAAAATGTTAATGCACGGACACTTAACAGGTTTCGTATTACAATATAACGAGTACGAACTCACAGGACATCGCGGAATACAAAATGCGCCCAATTTATACAACCTTGAATTCTCAAATGTGGGATTATTTAAAAAAATCATAAGTAAATGTTTAAGTTTAATCATAATTATTCACATTCGTATGCTTTTAATTAATTAAACTGATGGGCACTCAAACGTGTAAAATTTTATTTAAGTATACAGTCAAGTCAATTTAACGAATTTGAAAATAACTTTCTGACAATTATACGAAAAGCTTGAAGACGGTGCAATTTATTAAGTGGTCAAGTAGTCTTAGAAGTGTCAGTTCATACATTTTTGAGATTTAAATGAAGTAGTAGCACGGAAGTTTCAATAATGGTAGCTCTGTATATTTTGCTATCTTCGGCTCAACGATGAAATGTGACCTAAACATGAATCGATGAGTTGGCACAAAAAAATGAACTTTCCCCTGTGTTTATATGAGTTTATTTGGTAATTCTCTAAATTTTATTAATGTTAGCCAAGCTATCCAATCTTTGGTTTATTAGACTATTGTCATCTGGTCATCCTGATTAAAGATATATTCCTGTTGTAAATTAATTTAAACTACCTTGCGTAATACGCGATTGCAAATGACCAATCGGCTTCAAACTATAGCGATTTAAGTGAGTATTATACGGTATCCGTCAATTATATTAAAGGTATAATTTAGCTCTCTTTCAGGAATTAGAAGGGACAACATATACTCCTCGTGCCAAAAACTAGAAATATCTCCCCCGCTGACAGATTCCATTTTCATTTTTTCTCCTTTCAAAAGTCTGCCATCTCGCTATCCAATATCAATGTTGTTACAAAGCCTTTGAACGCAGTGGTTGCCTGACACCTCGAAAGGATAGCTATTCGCATATACTAATGTAATGTTTTGGAATTTAATCAGTTGATGATGTTCTGTTTGGTGTTCACTAAAGTAGATTACTGGAATACCATTTATGTTGTGAGTTATTTAGATAATAATCAAATATCTTTAAAAAGATTTAAATTTCTTTACTCGTTTGGAAAAATCTGAGATCTAAGTGAAATACTATATAACGTAAAATATTATGTGGATCCTAATGATTGAACAAAACCTATGATGACTGTGGTAAGGAATGCATGAAATTCTCATACTAGGCAAACTAGCTTTAAGCCTAAAAGTCATTTGTAATTTCGTAAATTTTTTCTTGGGCAGGACAGAACGTGTATGTATTTCAATAAATACCAACTACCGCAACCTACCCTCTTTATTAGTGGCTGAGGTGTAAGATACTTTCAATTAATAGGACTTTTGCCACAGACTTGGGAGAAAATGTAACGTTTATTTAATAAAAGGTGTTAGCCACTTTGTCCATGAATATTTCCACTTTTCAGGTACATAACAATGTGAAATTTTCACCATTTCAATTTAAATAATTGTAATACACATTTCCGCCTCATTTGTTTTTAGAAATATATTAATTTCACTATTCACTCTGTCTTATTCCGTTAATGTGTCACGATGTAACGTTTTCAAACTTGGAGCCTAAAGGTATTACAGTTTTCACAATTTATCCCGAGTGTTTATTTCCTAACAAAAGTAAATGGTTAGTTTCTAAAATTAGTTTATGTTGAGCTAAATGATTTAGACTTGGGTATTTATTAGTCAGATTATAATGGTCATGATCAAATTGATTGCGAAATAGGACATATTAAAATAGATAAAAAAACTAGATTTGGTTTGTAGATCCTAATTTTTACGTTTAATAAGGTTTATTTACTATTCCACCTATATATCAACAGAGTGAAAAATTTTTATGGGAAAATGACGTAACTCGTGAACTTCGTTCCAGAAATGAAGCCAGGAATTGAAGTTAATACCAACTGATCTTTCATAAACCTGGGAGTACCGATGGATAGCCTGTCATGTAGCTGTCAAACGCTTAAATCTGGTTTTAATTTGTTAGGAGTTCAAATGATGGCCTCACATTGAACAACGTCATCACACAGAGTTGATTAAGTTAATGAAGCCCGAGGTCACAGGCTAGATACATACAGTGTGATGTGACCAAACTAATAATTGAGAAGAGGAGTTTGGGTTTCACAACGTCAAGGGTCAATGACGTAACACCTCTGCTTCTCTATTGAGTTGTGGTTTTTTATTAATATGGGCTTTAATAAGCACTTTAAGCATTTTACCTTGATGTAGATAATTTTTTTATATATAACCTTGATTGAAGTTTACAAATTGTTAACCCATGAGTTTAACAACCTTATGGTATAAAAATGCCACTAGACTAATTCAGCATGCTATATACTGTCACCTGATTCCACATTCACCCGAAATGGGAACGCAATGAAAAATTAAATGGAAGTTTGTTAATAGGCAATATGTTAAATTTGATATATACAATATTTAAAAAAGCGTTGATTTAAACACTGGGGTTCGGTGCTCATGACAACTTCTCTCAGGCAATCTCTATTCGTGTATGCAAGTCTATAAACGTTTAATACGAAATCTGTCACTGCTTTATCTTACCTTGTATCGCCAAATCCTTTCAATCTAAATTGCCCTAGATAAGTACTGACCTTTTCTTAACCCCCTCCCTTCTCCCCCATTTCACTCTTTATTTCCTATGATCCATTCTCGAAGTTGAAGTTTCCGGTTGGCTTTAGGAAGATTATTCTTCTAAAGTAACTTTCCACGGGATTACGGTTGCTTTAGATGTATTTTGATCAGTTCCTTCTTTAACTGTTCGCTTGCCCATTTATTAACTACAATTAATAAAGATCCCAGTAGCGTGAAGGGAAAAGTTTGTTGTGCAAGCAACAGTCCACTACTGAGAAGTTTAATTTACTTCCATACGATTGGATATGGAATGTAAAAGATAGCTTGACCAGTATTGGTAATGACGGCCTCTTCACTGCTGGTTCGAATGTAGGTAACTCAGCTCTTGGGAATAAACTTACCACTGTACGCAGTTGAATCAATCAAAAAATACCCCAATTGTCTTCCTAACCGTTTTTCCTGGATTAAGTTTTCACCGGAAGTTATAATGTCTGCAAGGTCTTCATTAAGCTTCTGAAATTAATCCATCTCCCACTTGGCCCCCCACTTTTAAGACCTGGAAACAGGGCCCAATGGAATTGCAGTACGACAACAAAGATAATCGCATTCAAGTTAGTTTTCAGAAAAATCGTGCCTCCAAAACTCTCCACCCCGTTGGGGGGGGGAATGGGCCACATAAGATGTATCAAACAAGCCCGATTGAGGCAAATTTTAACTATATACAAACACTAGTATACCCGAACCCTATCTTTGAGAAGACGACCCCGAATAGAACTACGTTAAGGCACAAAACGAATAAGTCGAGAGCGACTCATTGTATTACAGGAAAGAGTTAAATTAATAAGTAGGTGGCAAGGAGACAACATTCATTCACACAACCAAAAGTAGCCCGATTCCATCGCATGTAAGATTATGACAGTAGTAATAGTACAAATTATTATGCTTAAATAGAGTGAGAACAAACCCTCACTCATGGAACGAGTATGGCAGACACTAATCAGCAAAATCTCACAAAAACAACATAAAGGGAAGAGAGCCGGGGGTAAAATAAGTCAATCACATAGAGAGGAGGGAATTAATTTTGAGGTTCCAGATTACGAGGATAGTACTTTTCAATAATGTTCTCAGGAATGCGTTTGAGGAGTTCCTTGGGGAAGGTACGAAGGAGCTCCCAGCCCATGTCAAGAGAAGTGTAGATGCTACGATTTTCATAATGGCCTTGAGAAATAAAAAGCTTCTCAAATTTGGTCAAGAACTCCAAGTAGAGTAAGTCCTCACCGGTCAATGCTTCTTCACCAACCACAGCCTTCATGGCTTGTACATCCTTCCCGATTGCATAACAGGCGTACTATAAATAAAATCACACAAATAGTGGATTAAACGGGATATTAGCCGTAAAATTAGCGAAAAAACCAAGCAAGAGACAAATTACCAGTTGATTGGAAACATCAGAGTGGTCGTCTCTAGTCATATCCTTGCCAATAGCAGATTTCATGAGACGAGAAAGCGATGGAAGAACATTGATGGGTGGGTAGATGTGCCGATTATTAATTTGACTATCAACATAAATTTGTCCCTCGGTGATATAGCCCGTCAAATCAGGAATTGGATGAGTGATATCATCGTTGGGCATGGTGAGAATAGGGATTTGTGTAATGGATCCACCTCGACCCTCAACACAACCAGCTCTCTCGTAAATCGATGCCAAATCAGTGTACATATAACCGGGGAAGCCTCGTCTACCCGGCACCTCTTCACGAGCAGCTGAAACCTGATAAAGATCAATAAAATTTAACTGAGAAACCGATGACTTACCTCACGAAGAGCTTCAGCATAGGAACTCATGTCAGTGAGAATAACGAGAACGTGTTTCTCACACTGGTAAGCGAGATATTCAGCAGTGGTAAGAGCAATACGAGGAGTGATAATTCTTTCGATAGTCGGATCGTTAGCCAGATTAAGGAACAAACAAACATTATCCATAGAACCATGCTCCTTGAAATCTCGTATGAAGAAACGAGCGGTTTCCATATTGACACCCATAGCAGCAAACACAATGGCGAAATTGTCATTTTCATCTTGGGCAGCGTCACATCCTTCCTTCTTGACTAGACCAGCTTGACGACATATTTGAGCAGCGATATCGTTATGAGGAAGACCAGAACCGGAGAATATTGGGATCTTTTGGCCTCTAGCAATGGAATTCATAACATCAATACTGGATATTCCAGTCTGGATCATGTCACGTGGATATATACGAGAATAGGGATTAATAGGTTGGCCCTCAATATCTAGATAATCCTCAGCTAAAATTGATGGACCACCGTCTTTGGGTTTGCCAGAACCATCAAATACGCGTCCAAGCATATCTTCAGAAACTGCGGTTCTAAGAACGTCGCCGGTAAATTCGCAAACTGTTTTCTGAGCATCGATGCCGCTCGTGCCTTCAAAAACTTGAACAACAGCCTTTTTGCCACTAACTTCGAGAACTTGACCACTTCTAACGTTGCCATCAGGTAATGTGAGTTTCACGATCTCGGCGTATTTCGGAAACTTGACATCATCCAAGATAACCAATGGACCATTGACTCCAGAAACAGTCCTGTAACCTAAAGAATGTCATCACTTAGAGTAAAATGGAATACTTATTCTGGGGTTCGATATATAATCTCGCGTAACCGCCTGCTTATGCTGAAACGCGTACGAGGAGGCCATTGACCTAAACTCTGGAGCTTATCAAAGACCGCTTCTGTCTTTGGGCTTAGTATAACACAAAAATGATAGTTTGTTTAAAAAGAATTAATCATTAAATACATAAAATTTCTTAAATAAAGTTTATGAACGCTTTTTAATTAGTTGATTCCTCATAGTTTTTTATTTTTAGTTATATTTAGAAGTCATTAATATATATTATATTTAATTCAGAAATAGAGGTAAAGACTGCGCAGAAAATTATGCATAATATTACTAATATTGAATTTTGTCTTACTATTTTATTTAATTTGTTAATTATACATATTTACCTTTCGATTTTCGAAACAAGGCTAATAATTTTGCCTTCGCAGCTAATTTAGAAATCTATAGAGAGTCAGGCTTCGTTTATAAATAATTTTTAATTGCTAATAAATTTGAGAAATTTTTAATGCTCTAATCTATCTGCTCTTGCACGTTACATAATCCAGATTTATTGGATTGCAGGGAATAACCCTGAAACCAAATTAAAAGTCCATAAAATCTGAAAATTGTAAACCTACTCTCATCCAAAGTTCATAAAATCAAAACATGCAATTGCAAATTCGTGCAAAATGAAGAAAGTTTTATTCATTATACGAATGTGGACATTTAGATGCTTTCAAATGTAAAGACTTGGCTGCGTCAACTACTTATTAAAGATCATTTCCTCGTTTTATGTTCTTAATAGATTATTTGTTATTTAAAGCGCTCGCCTTTAGCAAAATAAGTCGAAGAAATTTTTTTCTACTTCCAATTCAAGCTTTATCCTAACTTTTTTGCAAGCTGGTTTGTTACGCAAAATATAATCTATTATTATAAATCCAGGGCATTAATAGTAGAATAATAATGGAGGTAAAAGGGAGGAAAAATTAGGCTTCCAAAACTTCAGTTGTACTTCATTTAAATTATAAAGTCAACATTTTCACAATACTTTGAAGCTATATATTAAAGTGTTCCCTTGAGATTAAATTCAGAAGGCAATTGAACTGTAATAATCCTTTCAAAAATTTAAGTTACTGAATTTAGCAACCATCTATATTTTTCAGCAAATTTGTCACCTCTCTTTTGTGCCATTACGAACCGCCAAAGTGATATTGTGACTTTTGGAGTTCTAATAATTATCATCGAATGCGTTGTCCTGTAATGGGTCGTAGTTCACTTTATATCTTTTCAAAACAAATGAATTATTGCAACAAATTCAAAGGAGTTGACTAATTTGCTTTTAAGTTTGCGTTTTAAATATACAAGGAACTCCGCACCAGGAATTGGTTTGAGTATTATGTAATATTGTTAATGCCATTAGTTTCGCCTACTTGTTATCATTTCTCTTGATCTATCTAATTAGGAAAATAATTTTCGAAAATAATAGCGGATTGCCAGATCCGAATTAACAAGGAAGGTAGGTTAATAACCTTGTTAGTAATGTATAAAGGGATACACGACGCATGTAATTGCACACTGATAGCTGACTTGTTTTGCATTTTTTCGTTCATTGGCGAGCAACCAATAAAGAAATCAATACTTTAGCTATTTTTGTGGCGAAATTTCCTAGTAGGAAATTGTTCACGAAGTTGGTTAAGTTACCTCAACAATATCGCAGAAACCGATATTCTGGTGGGAATAGCCTTCATTGTGGTTGTGATTCACTGACACAGATCTCAGTCTTCAAAGTCTAACTTCTGACAATGCTGACGATTGATTAGTAATTGGCTGAGACATCTCTTCGCTCACGACATTATCAGCTTCCTAACCCGATCGGTAACAATGCCGAACCTGGTGACGACGGGATCAGTACCACGTTGCCTGTTTTTGAATTTCAGAGAACGTGGTTATGGCCATTTAGCTATGTGCTCTCCATAATTCAAAATGTAGGCAATTCTTAAGCATTTGACACATTCATATCCATCAAGTTCTTCTATCTCCTATCATCAACATTTTATCTATTTGAACCAATTCGCTTTTCAATTTTGAGGGAAGACAATGCAATTACTCTCTCTCTTTTTATTTCGAAGACAGCATTTTTTGGTAACATGCATCAATACCTCCTTGAGAATTCGGAAGTAGATTATAAAAATTATACTTCATTATTTTTCCTTTTCACAAAGGCAATTCATCTCTCAAAAATACTTGGAGACTATAAAAGAACTTCTTATAATCACTCATAAAAGACAGTTTGCAAGTCTGATTTTGAGAACTTTAAAAGAAGCAACTGCCTCCAAGGCTTGTAAAAGTAGTTCCCGATATTGTACTTGCCTAGTTCTTCGTTATTTGCATTTTTTAATGAAAATTTTCGCCGTTGTTTACACGTACGCTTGCCTCTCATCTCCGGTTTACAAAGCCAGAATTGTTACGCGTCAGTAGTCCATTACGTTTCCGACCGCCCAAGTTTGGTGTGCGATAGACTTACTTGCACGCCTTGCACCCAGAGCCATGTGTTTTCATAAGGCAATAAATTCCATTAACCGGCAGTTAGCTTCTGACTTCAAACTTCCATGATCCCATTGTATAACATATTCGAATTCTTCCACAGTACTCACCTCACCTTTTTTCTACCTTTGTGTCTGCCTGTCTCTTTTGCATCTTTAAATACCTCTTCTGTACCCCTTCTCCACTTTTTCTCATTTTGATGTTCCCCTTCAGTGAAGCCCGAAGTCAGCTAAAGGGTTGATGATAAGTATCATAAAGCCCGAAAGTTGAAATGCATGCATACGTTCCCGTCCGCCAAAGTGTGTTTCAATTAAAATGGCCATTTAATAGACCCGACCCGAAGTCTATACTGTTCCTGCTAAATTGTATATAAGTTCATTTTCATCAATTACTGTGCTTTAATGGGAATTGTTCCAAAATTAACTCAATCATTGCTAAAATAGTGGTTCAAGGTCATTTTATTCCTGTTCTATGCGGCACTTTAGTCTATCTTTATGAAGAATTTCGTTTAAAATCATTGAATCTAAATTGTGTCAAAACCAAATCCATAATTTCGTTGTGTTTTATTATCATAATTATAAGGCTAGGATAATTTTTCCAATTTTTTGTTAACTTTCCGTCACCTAAAGTCTGTGTTGAAATAATTGCAACTCCTTTGACCGAATGCGAAGCCATCCTTGAAAGTGCAGTTTCAGGAGAGTTGCTAGTAGAGTATTTCTGCGCGCTATTAACGATAATACAATGACTCTAGCTCTTGATAATTAGCGAAATTCACCAACCTCCATTGAAAAAGTACTTTCTACTTTGAATATATTAGTAGCATTTAATTTACTATTTATATATCTGATAAATGGTTTTTATTTCAAATTATACGTTTTAAGTTCTTTTTTGTTTCATTCCAAAGGTAGCCATAAATATATAGGACTACCGGATTAATGAGCGTGTAAAAAACATTACTGAGATTGCGTATTGATTGTCCCATGCCTATTGAATTCTTTACTGTCCCAATTCGTTGAAATCGTTGGCACTTAAATGTTTTAGTCAGTGCAATTTGGTCCAATAAGCGCACAGAACCACAGCCACAAATGCAGAAATGGAAGGCATATTTTACCTCCAAACGAGAACGGCTTGATAGTAAGTAGAAGGCAATCTCCAGGCAATAGACCTTCGGTACAAAGCCACTTCCTTGTGATAATAGAAACACTTTTCCTCACACCTCGTTTTAATTTATAATTATTTCAGATGAAGAATTCAAAATTCTTCACCCTTGACCGAGTGTACTCCATAACTTTGAATTTTAGCCAGTATGCCATACGAATTCATATTATGGCAATACTCTATGGTACAAAATCGGCCTTTATTTTACTGAAGTAACGATTGAACCCCGACACCAGTATGATCACTGCGGGTATTTGTCTTAGATATCTTTCAGTGAGTAAACCAAGGATTTGTAGGAAGAGCCTTGATGTGACCCTGTTAGAAGCAGAAAGCCCAATCGTGTCCTGTCAATTCATCCGTAAGTCCTAAATTGATTTTCTTCACTTTGAATCATTCCTTCGGTTCTTTGCTCATACGATTGATCCAATTTTCCCTCATCCCCATGTGGTGGTCAGCATGGGCGGCTTGACTCCGTCATTAATTTTTGTGTCCTTGGGGAAAGTGTAATGACAAGGAAGATGTGTTGCGTTCCCCTTGTTTTAAAAGAAAAATTATTATTCTATAACGCTTTGTTTAACAGCCCCAATGTTGAAATGAATGTTTGATTAATGTTTTATGACTGTTGAGGATTCCTTTATTGCCATTGCCCAAGTTACAGAGCACTTGAATCCACAGTGTGTGGGATTGAATGCTGAAGAGGGATAAACGGTCAAAGTTGTTTAAGTGATAATTTGATTCGATTGTGCCCTATATGTGAATCGAAGAATCATATTGTAAAGTTCAAATCTCTGCAAATGCTAAATTCTCATCATAATTTGAAATTAAAGTTGGTCTACAGCTCCAAAGTCAGCATAATTAGCATGTAAGACTTCATGGATTGAGTATTGGTGTTCGTAGTGGACTTATCTCTACGTGGTGCTCCCTGGGCAACATATACACATACGTCAAAAGTCTATAGGTAGACAATTGACTCAAACTACCATGACCTGACTGCATGTTAATTTTGAACAGTCCACAGTACTCACCTTACCTTACAGTCTTCTCTGCTTTTGTGTCTGTCTGTCTCTTTTACATCTGTTCTTCCCCCCCCCCCTCTCGCCCACTCCAATCCACTTTTTGTGAATTTGATGTTCCTCCCCTATGCGAAGGCCGACGTTTACCAAATTGATAATGGTAACTATCATAAACCCCTCCATTTGAAATAAATAAATTGCATGAGTATATGCTACCCAGGGTGCACTACGTGGAGGTAAGTGTATCGCACACCCACCTCCAAAATAAATTTCATTGATTCTTATCAATGCAGTGAAAATGCTTATCCAGTTTCAAGCTCAATGCACGAATCCCGGAAAAGGACATGTGGTGAGAAATTTGAAAAAAAACATAAGATGAATTCGAGCCACCTTCTGGTAATAAAATAGAAAGTCAAGATGGTCTTAAGAAAAGAAAAAAATTTCCATTTCAATCCAATCAATGACGTCACGACCTCCCCTTAAGTCGGAAAAGCTCAATTTAAAGATAATTTTCATTGAAATTCATAAGTTAAACTCCTGTTTCCTCGACTAAAGCAACAACTTGGTGTGATTGACACTGATGAATACGATAGATACTACGCCGCCATGTAAAAGAGCTATGCCGAGCTTTGATCGAACGGATTAAATAAGTCAAGTCAATCTGTTCGGAGGTTTTCACGGATGTGGCTGCAATGCCACCTCAATTTATCAATAAACGAATCGGGTTTGTGTGGAGAATGTGTCTTCGTCAGCAACATCTCATCGTCGATTTCATGATATGGTGATAGGCATTCACTTAGGTACCTATGATCACTCTTGCTCGCAAGCGGCTGGATAGGTCGAAGACACCGTATCCGAGATCTGATCGACAAGCAGTCATTTCTAATCTTCAAGAACTAATAGACTTCTATTCACGGAAAACTAACCTTACTTTAGTTCTCTGGCTAACTAATGTATTTTCTTGTATGACACAGTTATTTAATCTTTCAGTAGTAAAGTGTGTTCATTCCTATTCCGAAACATCATTTATATTTCAAAAACACCATAATTACTCGCAAGTTAAGCAGCTCGTGTTTGATACGTGGTTTCCTACATTCTATCCAACTTTTACCGATAGTGATGCCCATGTGTACATTACTCATTACTTATATGTTCTCTACTAAAGGCAGCACAATATGCATCTATTAAATCAGAAACGCTCAATCTGAAGAAAATTTTCATTGAAAATAATCTTTTAAACTCCTGATTCATAGTCATGCCTGCGCAAATGGTAATGATGCCCATAGAGTAGAAGCGATTAAGACGATCGGCCAGATCTTCAAGAGTGGCGAAATTGTCATTACTGCTCCCGTGACGTCCTCTAAATAGTTCTTGAAGTCCACCAAGCAAAGGTATCGTCATTGCCTTCGCGAATACTGCTTGTAGTAAAGTCGACGGTAAGGTCACTTAGAGTGAAATGATATAGATTTCTAACTTGTGAGCCTTCTATAAGCAAGCTCGAACCAATTCCAGCCAATGAAAAGCAAGCATTTCTTACTGACGAATGGGAAACGAGTGATCTGTTGCAAGAGAAACAATACCTCAATTTTGATTGGTTACGGGGAGAAGCGTTAATGCGCATCGAAGTGCAAGCGTTCGAGGTATAAACGTATTTATTGCGTTGCCATGAAAAATATACCTTAATGGTGATAATGCCTTAAAGCAAATAATTTAATTAAAAGGGTTAATAAATATGTGACAATTTTTTAGTTTTCCTTTAATTTAAGAGTGAAGGTTGAATTCAATTTTTGCTGAATATATATAGAGAAGATGGTAGTTTTAATTAAATAGAGCACAAAATATCACCAATAAAATAATTCAATTTATTTTCCAGGTATAGTGTGAATTTGGTTTTTGCTCAATTACTTATTACCTACCAATATTTAAATATATTAATTTCTTGGAAATGTGAAATTTTATGGTGAGTAATGAGTTGCGCGCGATAAACTTACCTCCATGTAGTACAATCTGGACAGCGTAATCACAAACGGCAAAAGAGTCTATAAACCAGTAATTGACATCCAACTTCAAACTACCCTGACCCCACTGTATGCCATATTCCACCACTTCCACAGTACTCACCTTACTCTCTTCTCTAACTTCGTGTCTGTTTGTCTCTTTGACATATTCGAATCTCTCTTCTGTTTCCTCTCTCGAATTGACGTGACTTTGATGCTCTTCCTCACTGTGAAGCCAGAGGTCAACTAGAGGAGAAATGATGGCTATCATAAAGCCTGTCATTTGATTTAAACTATGCCTAAACAGCATTAGGCCTATCGCTTTAAAATCTAATTGACTTTAACGGATTAGACAGAGATTTGCATTCATCGATATTGCAATGAGTGGTAATTATCTAAAATTGAACAAAAGAGCGTGGAAGATTTCGTGGAGCCAATTACTGATGAGTATTTTTGCCTTATGAATTTAGCAATTAATAAAATAGCACAATAATTAAAATTAATAAAGCGGATAAAGGTAATAATAACTCTTAAGTTAACAAACTCAAGCAATTATTGCCTTGGAGAATGACCTTAATTAATTGGCCGAAGGGTCAAATAACAGACATATTTTTGGCGAAATTGTAACAATTCATATCAATTGAAATGTGTTCGGTGCCATGTACGAAATAAGGACTTAATGAAGACAGCCAATATTTTGCAGATTAGGCTATGAATAATCTCATGCTATTTCCATTGATTGAAATTCAATAATTTGACAATAAAGATTTGGATGAATTTCTCTGTCACATTGGATTTAGGATGCTGTGCTTAATACCAATCTTTGCCAATTTTAGAAATAGCTTCTCTTTCCATACTAAGTCCTATGCAGATTTGAAGTCGACGAAAACAGCCGTAAGGGTATTTCTTGCATCAAGAGCATCTTCGATGTGTTGGGAGAAAGTGGCCACTTGTTGGCTCGTTGATCTTTGT
>UZAE01012260.1:0-23901 GCA_900617975.1 Rodentolepis nana
CCCCCCACGACCCCTCTTTCCTTATTAACCAATCGCGTCATCAGTGTTGCGCGAATACAGAGAGAACACCTCCCTTCGTTTAAGCGCAAGAATAAGAGAGGGATTATGCGCTTTTCAATTTTTACATTTTCGTTTATTTTTGACGAATGCAAAAATTATCTTACTGTCAATGAGAGGGAAGAGGAACTATATTACGTTACAAACTGTCAAGTTGTGCATTAAAATATGCTCTCAGCAGCTTTTAATAATCCCATCTATTAACGTTGTTATATGGGGAGAGGGGAACAACTGACATGGAATGGTTGCTCATTGATTTGCACGAGTCCTAACTGATTTGATTTATTCACTCAGTTTACACAAAATTGACCATATGGAGAGGTCTTATCTGCAGAATTCTAATTTCAAGATTCGTCGAGAGAATTGAAGCGCCCACTTGTTTGCGATGTTCGATGAGAAGAGATTTCGGCACTTAATTTCGACTATTATGAAAAAAATGTTCTTTACTAAAAAGGCCCATTGGCTTGCTGTTTTAACAAAGCGAAGGTTGGGTAGAACTCAAATCATAATTTTTTAAATGTAAAATTACTCAAAAAAGGTATAAATACGAAAGTTACTTAAACATTCTTTCACCAAAAGAGATTAGGTTGAAGTTAATTTTCGCTGACATCAGATGTGTATTTCCATGTAATTATTCTAAATTCAGGGCATGATGAAAAGCCACTGGTTCAGTGAGTATTTGTAATTCAAGTGGCAGGCTTTATGATATTTATCATTATCCCCTTTAGTTGACTTCGGTTTATACAAGGGGTGGGGGAGGAACATATATTTAGGCTTTAGGGCAATTACCAGTAGTTCATTATTTGACTTCTGAGTTTCTGTCGTTGTCTTTAGGACTGGACACCGAATCAGGTGAGTCTTCTCCCTTTCCTCATGCAGGTCACTAGGGAGACATGTTGGCTGAGCGCGCACTCCTATTCTGTGAAAGTGCTTCGATAGGTAATCATGTCCAGCACGTAGTCCAAACTCAGCAACAGCTTCGATTCTTGGCCAATCGGCTTTGTCGGAGAATGCCACTGTCCACTGTAGGTTTAGTGAATATAAAGAAAGCCAAAATGCAGAGAAGATAGTACCATGGACTCGCAGAACTCTATTAGCTTGAAAGCTATGCTCCCTGTTGTTTTCTATTCTCTAATTGGTGCTATTAATATTTCTTTATTATTGAATTTTCATCATTTGCTTCGTGGGATATCGGAATGTTCGAGGTAGCTGGATTTTCAAATGTTAACCCCATGTCTCTGAAAAATTGCTATCTGCGATGTGCAGATAATTTAATTAAGTTCTTATTTTCCTTCTAGATATAAATGATTTCATCATATGATGGGGGTTATAAAGGCAGTCATCTCAACTGTTGTGTTATCTTGATATACAAACGGCACATTTTTATACACGCATGTTCATGCGTCGTAAGGCGTATTGACTGCAAGTATGTACTAGGACGTCACGTCGAATATAAAGACAAATTTAAATTGATATATGCACTAAATAAATATTCAAACGTATATTGATAGCGCATCACAGCATGCATGTCGGAGACAGTAAAATGGTGGCCCACCCGCTGTAATGGCCACTTATAATGCTTGATAATGGTCAATTAACACACAGAGAGAGAGACGTTAAAATGTACCTCTAAATTCGAACAAATTATTGATGAAAATCTCTTACCTTCAACGTGAATAGAGAGTAATAAGTGCGAATAAAAACTCTTTGACACACAGATTTTCTCAAGCAGTAAAACAATCATTACAAATAGGCAATAAAAGTTAAAACGATAAACAGTTTACATTAGAAATTAATATGATCATACTATTCGAAAATAGATTAAGTAATTGACTTTCAACTTGGGAAAATCAAATGTAGATGTGAAAACCAATTTGAAGTAACAGACTGTTGTTTGAATTAAGGAGTCCATTTTCAAATGACCCGAATTCTCTCTTAATTTCGTTTTCCCATCCATAGGTTTGGTTTCAAAATCGCCGAAGCAAGGAGCGCCGAATGAAACAGCTCTCCGCACTTGGTGTTCGACGGAATTTCTTTCAACAGCAACAACAACAACAACAGCAGCATGTTCATCATCTGACCGCCAGACGAATGCGGTTGGATGGAAGTGAGTGTGAACCGCGTGATACCTTCGGACTGGAAGATCTGCCACCTGATGTGATGGCCGAAATCCTACACATGCCGCTTCTGCATGCCCCACAGCAGGCCCAAGGCTATCAGAGCAGTCTCTTCTGCGTTGATGCCCATCGTGTTAGTTTGCTACTTCTTTTTAACTGAAAATAAAGTACTCCATAATGCACAATAATGAAGCAATCGACAGTGTTTCAGGAAATGATAAATTTAGGAAAATTGAAAGAAATTCAGGTTTCGTTGAATGCTGATTTTTTGGAAGGATTTTTAGAGTATAGTTCCTTAATTTTATTTATATTTATATGCCTGCAAAAGGAAAATCAATTGCGTTTAATGAGGATTCGCAATTAATTGGCAATGTAAATAAACATCTCTGCAACGTATTCCTTAAGTGCAAGTATTTGTTTCATTTCCATTGCCAATCCATTGTGAACAGAAGAATCTGAAAAATACATTTTTATTCCTCGTTCATATACACTCTATTTTTTACAAGCGTGCTACAATTTTAATGAAGGGTCCAGCGGTTCTTTTCTCAGCATTATTCTTTCAACCGCAGAAATTTTTATCAAAACTGCGTGTGCTCTTGCTTTGCAAAGTAAAAAAATAGCTAAGAGAAAGATTATTAATTGAGTACTGTTACAAACTCCTTAAAGTTGCATTTTGTCACCTCTTTTTCAGGATTTCTATAACGCAGTGGTGGCCGAAGCAACAGGACCTCTACAAATGGGAGCTCCGCCTGTATTTGCCTACAATTCCTCACCACTCTCAGCTGGATATCGGAATCCCTTTATTGGCAGCAGTGGCAGCATGGCCTACTCTTCACCTCGTGATGAAAGTGGAATGGTGAAAAAAGTGTCGCCACTGTCACCTCAACTTGGAAAGTCTGATGAGCAAATTAGTAAGATTGACCAACTCAAGTTATAAACAGATTATTATTTGGAGGTTTTGCTGTATGTCGCTGTATGTTGTGCATTTGACAAAAAAAGTTATTTATTTAAAGTTAATCTACAATTTATAAGGCAGAAGTCTAAGTTATTAATGTCAACAAATAAACAGAAAGTAAATGAAGAAGTATCGAGATTTTCTAGATATTTTTCCTGATACAACAGCAAATTTGGCATAAAATTTTGTTATTTGCTATTGTTGTGAATAAAGAGTGCAATTGCCTTAATTTAAGGTTAATTACATTCCTATGAGATTAGGCACGTCAGTCAAACTAATATCGAGCGTAGAATGTCTATAAAGAAGGTGGAAAGATCAAAGACAATGTGACCTAAATTAAAGTAGAATGAATAAAAAAGTGTTCTTCAAATCAAAGCAAATCTGAAATTGTTTGCTGAAGGCAGGTTTCCTCCTGTTTACATCACTGAATAGCTGCTCTCAGCTCAATAAGTCTAAAAGTAGGGGTGACGCTGACATCCTATTTGTCTTTACCTTTCCACTTTATTACTTTTTTCAGCTTTCAAATGAGTTTGCACTTGATTTTAAAACTAATAGCTAAATTAAATATAAATAAAAAGCCATTTTTCCTTGTATATCCAAACAATAACTTTAAGTTCTAACCAAAGACATTTCTCGCAAAAAATGACGAATATTGAAGGTCTAAAGAACAATAGACGCCAATTGAATGAACATCTGGTATTCCATGTCTGAGGAATAAATTCTCTACTTCACTTTCTTTTCCTCATATCATTCTCTAAAGTCATAAATCAAATCGTTTGTTTAGATAGTCCACTAAATATTGCACCGAGATCAAGTGAGATATTTAAATTGACCATGTTTCGTTTAAAAATAAGGTTGATCACTTTATTCACATGAAATGCACTGAAGACACTTAAATTCTCTATCCCTGAAACTTAAATGGTAAACCTAAAATGCACTAAACTTTTATGAGGAATCGTATGAATTTGCCTCTGGTGTTTATGACGACATCGAGTCTTTTACTGTTGCCAACTTGCCCCCCCCCCCCCCCCCCCCTCCTTCACACATATGATTTGCCTGATATGGAATGATACGGGGAGGCACGAAATCTGGAACTTCTCCTCTGCAGAGGTCCTAAGGGACAAGGTTGGGGATTTAATACATGGCTGCAGGGCGTATGAGGTTAATTGGAGGCATAACGCATCATTGGACGGTGGCAGAAAGCCGAAGTTCCAATTTTTTAATCCAAAACCGCAGTGCGACAGAGAGAGAGAGAGATCGAGTTCAATCACCTTGAAATGAGTCTTAAAATGAATAACTAAATGAAGCGTTCAAGCTTCGCTGTCAAAGTGGACAATGAAATCATTGGAGCATTTACGATGATTGGATAATTTTTTATTTCAATAATTGATTTAATGACATTATAACCATTATACGGGTAATGAGAGCAATAAATTGTCTCCTTTTTGGCACTATTGGAAATTTTGCTTTGTCATTGACTTTGGTGAAAAATAGCACGAAATTATCTACACTTCTTGTCACGTTCCAAAATTTTTGACTTTGGTATTGTTATGATTTTTATTAAGTTTTTAAGAGAAAAAAAATAAATTGCTCTCATTTTTGTAGCCTGTGGTTTGCTACACAAAGGAAATTAATAGTTTTTCTCCACCTTGAGAATTAAACTTAATTTCCCATGGGTAGGAAGTCTTCAAAGTTTGATCATTTATTTCGTGTCGAATAATGCTTTGTTCCAATCAGAGGATGAATATTTGAACATTACTGAATGATTTATATATATTCGCCATTGAGGCTGTGATTTAAATATAGCTGTTAATCTTGCATGTTTTGAATGAATAGTTTATTCGAAATAAGCAATTTTGAAGTTTTGCTGTTTGTTTTTACTTTCATCTCTTATTAGTTTATATTTCATCTTTGAAACACTCAAATTAAATCTATTCGGAACCTTCAATGAACAAGCAAGATATAGAGGCTTGCTTGCTAATTTAAATACTTTGCTCAATCATAGTTGATTGAACTAACATTATTTGTCAGTATTTTGTCATGGGGCATTATTATAAGGTAGAAAGTGACTATGACCAAGGTCTTTTTAGGAAACTTCTTGAATTGAAGTAGTTGAAAATAATTGGATAGACGGAAACAGAGGTAACATTTAGTTTATGAAATACACCGCTCCCGGTTTACAAAAAGGGAGACCTGCAATATCCAAGCTTTCATTGTCTGCCATCATAACTACTTCGTGTTGTTAAGTATATTCACGTAAAAATTTGATCTCCATAGTCAGCAGCTATGCGTTCAATCTAAAATCTACCGGTCCTTCGTAATTAGTTCTCACCACGTTTATTAATTTTTATTCCTTTAAACCTCCTCGTTAAGTTATATGGTCAAAAACCGTAAACATCTGAAATCGCACAAATCTGGAGTTTGAGTAGTGCCGCCAATTAAAATTTAATATCTATAGAGCCGCGTGTTTCAGGTAGTTAAAATATTACTCTAATTAGCTAACTCGATTTATATTAACAATATTAATTATTTACATTTACCGCAGTCCAGTTAAAACGCTTTATTACAAAGAATAGCAGATATCTCACTGAGCTCTAAATTAGATTTGTTAATGACAATAGGCATCACATTTCATTATTTAAAAGGTAACATATGTTGCAGAGTGTCAATTTTTCATTTTATTTATTTACGCAGGCGATTCATCAGTTTATTTTTCTGATGGGTGTGCATATCCCCTGGAGAAATTTGCTCCAACCTCACCTTCAGAATCCTTCACGCAATTGGTTGAACGGGGCTTCCCTCGTAATGCCCGATTTCTCGGGGAGCATGATCTCTCATCTGCTACCCAAGACAATTTCGCTCATCAAAATCATCCCCATTCTCACGATGTTCAGTCAAGTTTAAGCCAACAGCTCACTCACCTTTCACCTATTAGACCCCAACGAGGACCTGTGGACCATCAGATGACCTCTACAGGTATTATTGAATGTTCTTGGTAGGGAAAGAACTAAAACTATTACATTTTCCCTTATTTTATGTATCGCCCATTTATTCACTCTACATTCTGTACATGTACACATTTTAAATGTTCAGTATCATTGATTTTATTGAAATATATCATGAAGCTAATTTACTTTTTATTGATTTTCCTCTTTACACATGATGATATTATTGAATATCTTGTCATCGTGAGATTAAAGATTCATTCACAAGTAGCTAATCATTGGCTTTGGAAGTCGTAGCATTCTCGAAGCCTTCTTGAAACAAATAAGACAGTTTTGTTAAGAGAAAGCTCCCTCGGAAACAATCACACAATTCCTCTTTGCTTCCTAGCCTGAAAATCGTCTTATAGCGATTTATGGTAGACGGACCAGGCAAACGTTAATGACAAACAGGAAATATGTCTAAATCAACAATTCATTCACAGGAACTAAAACAACTATATCTCCTTTGTCGATAATCGTGGGTGAAAAGTGGAGCAATGTAAACGAAAGTACAAATGGAGTTCTGTGATTATTCTTACCAAGTTTACTTGTTTATCCATATTAATATTTATTCGACTGAGCTAGAGAATAAACGAGACTATTGTTACGAGGTTTATTTGGTACAGGAAAAGCTGCATTAGTAAATATGTTGACGTCCTGCAAGAACTAAATTTAAAAATTTACTTAGATTGTTAGTTGCGAAAGTTACAGAAAAATCTGCATTGGTTTTACTACTCCAGAATAGGGCTTTTGAGAATAGAACATTAATTGATAAATCACATCGAACTTGATTGATTAGAATGAGTCATGGAAATACTCGTTTATTCTATTACCTTCTTTACTAACTGTCAGAATAAGACATTTACTGCCGGAATGCTAAAGGACACTTATTAGCAGGTTTAAATTCCAAGGTCCTATTCAAGAAATTTTTTTTCAGAAAAGTTCTTAAGCAAAGATATGATAACGCAATTGCCCTATTGACGAATATCAGTGTGAGTGACACTCCCAATAACTCCTGGCTATTAATTGCAATGATATACAATACTTTTTAATCCTAAACAAATTTAATTAAGAAAATCGACGATTTCATATTTAAAATCTTTCGTAACAGGGAAAAATCAGGGAAATGAAAACATGATGACTTTTCGTAACGAAAAGCAGTAAATTAAAGGTTGATAAATCGTATTATTTTGCATGGAAGAAAAATGAGCCACCAACTGATTGCTACTAAGGGGGTAATAAGTAAGCGTTGTTTATATTTGAAGAGATTGAAATAGAGCCAAAATTGTTTCCTGCAATAAGAAAAAAATGAATTATTTTCAAATTAGTGGCCTTAATCAAATAACTTTTGGGGTAATTGGTGTTCGGGCCATTTACAGGCTCGAATGAGGTCATTTAAGATTAGATCTTGTCACCTTTCCCACCAACACCTTGACACTCATGGCATAGATGATCGGTTCAGTGGATTTGTTTTTCTAACCATAGATATGGCATTGGGATATTTGGCGGTAGCGTAAGTTATGCAGGTGCGAAAAGTGAAAATTGAATGTTTTAGGTCGGGAGGTTTGACACCTCACTTAGGTTCCTTAAATTTAATCTAAGTGTTTCAATTTAGCAAACGGATTAAATAGTAAAAAATAACGAACAATCTGATTTTCTTGCATTTAGATATGTGCGAAAGCTAAACAAATGTGAAAATATGTGGCGAATAATGAATAATTGTATTCTAATACCTATAAATTGGTTCAAAGATATAAATTAAATTTAAATTTCGTTCCAATCCTTCTGTCTCTATGTTCTCATACTTATTGCAAACTATGGTCAAATGGCATTATTCCTTACTTTCAGAAGTTACACAAGTAATTCGTCGCATTCACCTAGCTATTTATGAAGATTTTATTATTTAAATTGCAGCCATCACATAAAGTGTAACATTTACCCTCATTAGGATAGAGGGATCTAAGTCTTTGCTAATCCAAATGCCTTTGTCAAACAAAATTTTCAAGTATTATCATTTATGAAATTAATTCTTACCCCTTCTTACCATCAATTTACCTGCATTCACTCATGCTTATTCATTTTGAAAGTGAGCAAAACATGTCATTACATCTTCTTTCTCAAGTCCACTGTCTCAAAAACTTTCTTACACAGATTTGCTTTGAATCTGGTGACTTAGTAGTTTAAGTCTACCAAAATATCTGCTTATATGGATACGATCTGCTTGACAGACAATGCCTTTATCGAAAACTATGATATAATATGTTGAGCTATTATCATAATTGTTGTGATACAAGACATTTCTGAATCTAGAATACTTTAAAAATTGTTCAAAAAGCCAAAATAAAAATTAAATTTATATTTAAATCTTCTATAAAAAATAGTTCCCTCAAAGTAGGACATTGGTAATAAAATGCTAATGTGCGAGGTTATATTGTGACTAGTCTCATATTGCAAGCAGCGTTAAACATCAAAACCGCTTTCTTGAAAATATAAGAAAAATGAAAGATGGAAAAATGAGCAACCAAACAAATTAAGTACTTACTCAATAAGAATAACTTACACCTAGGTTGACATATTGATTTTACATTGAATGTCATTTCAGTTCCAAAAAGTTTATAATTCTAATAATATGAACATTTTATATTTTTAAAATAGAAAAAATTATTTGTTTGATGCACTTTTTGGCAATTTCCGGATTTCCTATTGTGACCTTCTTTGGCTTATAACAATTCAATTTATAAGATCCCTCCAATAAAAAATTGGCAATTTTGGCGCATCAGTCAAATGCCTAGCCAATGAGAAAGAAAGCGTTTATTTTACTGGCCTCAATTTCGCCTAGTCGTCGTGTATAAATTCGTAAGTATTTTCTCTGACAACTTCAATGCACTTCAAAATTAAATTCGCTTAACTGAATGCAAATTTATGCATTACTATGTGTCATTATTTAATCCAATTTTATTAATCTCTTTTTATGCTTACTTTCCGCCCTGTACTTCCAAAATTAATAGTATTAATAACTTCATTTTTCTAATTTAAATCGGTGGGTTTTACATAGCAAACGGCAATTTTAGGGTTGTTGATACTTGTAGATATTGAAATAACGTTAAGTTGTAAGCGTTTCAAATTGATTTCACTTGTACTATTTTATTAAGTGTTCACTTATAGTGCTATTTTCTAAATATAGTTCTAAAAGTCTTGTTCAGTTGTTTATCAAATTTATCTCATTTACATTAATAAAATAATAATTTCGTATTTCATTTCTGAATTGTATGGGAATCGTTATTTCAGTTTGGGACGGACTTCCTTTACTTTATTTTCTTTTATTTATTTTTTGGTTGGTTTATTGCCTTTCCAGTGTTTTTGGGCTCGTTCCTAGTTTATTTCGCTTCCTTAGTTTATCCTTTGTTTATAGTATTCCTTCAAGAAATATTTAATTCCATCATAATATTTCCAAATAACCAACTTCGCTTAGTGTATGATGAGATCAAATACTTTTCACTTTTGATGCTTTATCGTTTACTATTATTTGGTATTTTTTCGGTAATTCAGTAAACATTTTGCTTATTAACCGAATTTATTTGTCATCAATTTGAACTGAATTGATCCATTGCTTTATGATTTTATAATTTTTCCTTATTTTGGGTAATTATTGACGTTTTACTCATTTTTCAATAACACTTAATGTTTTCTTCTTTACCTCGTTTAGACGGCATGTTGCAACCTTTCTAATATCAACATCTTCTCTACGCAACTCACATGGAAATTATGTGGCTTATCAATTTCCTTTGCATTCTCTTATTCCCTCTCATGCTCTTGCTGCTCCTTCATCCTCATCCCACATTTGCACAACCTCTTACAGGCAATAGCGTTGGCAACAACACTTGTGAGTATCCAATTTTGATATCTGTTACATTCTCACACGTTTGAGTAAGTGGTCGGTCTCTAATTTAATATTCCTTCCCTCCTCTGTCTACCGCCTCAATTGTGACAAGTTTTTTCCATTGCAAGTCGTTTGATAGGCTGTACCGTAGTAGTTTGTGAAAGAAGTTCGACAAACTGGTCAGCTATTCAGGTGTCCCCACTTTTAAGTTTGGAATTTTGTAATTATATTCCGTAAAATTTAGTTCCAATGCCCAATTAGATGGTTATCTTGTGGCGTTCATCCTTAGTAGTCGAATTTTATCGTTGAGCCCTCGTGGTGACAAGAATGATTATTCTCCATCAGCCAGATTTAATCGTTATGATTGGCTATTCCCCTCTCTGAGTGTGCATTTGTGGCCTCTACCACTATCTTCTTGCCAACAGAGAATATTCCATGGAACTACCTGTTACCATTCAACATCAATTTAAGACAATTTCCTATCACTTCTCGATACTCTTCAAATATGCTTTTTCACAGAGTTATTTTGTCAATGAATGTAATTAGATGGCTCTTCATTTATTTTTTTGAGATTTATTGATTCATTAAAATTGAACCTTCATATCTCGATTACGGTTTCATTGATTTTACGCTAATTCTCACTGAAATGTGCTCCGTTTTTTTTGTAAAGTTTGGTTTTTTATGAGCACCGAGAATAAGCTTCTTCTTGGGCCTTGTTGTTGTTCATTAATTATCCTTTATTCAGTTGTTTCCTTAATATTATTTTTTATTAATAACTTATGTTTTCAAACGAAGCCATCTTCCTCCATCAATTTTCATATTAGTGATCCGAGGCCTTAATATTTCTTAGAATAATTTATTCAGCAAACGCGGGAGAGGTATGATCTTACAACGAACCTGTTCGACGTTTTCTGGATTATATGACAAGGGAGATATCTCCACCCAAAGTTTGATTTCTTATATGATGCAATTTCCACGGAGGATAAATGTAATTTCTTGGTGGAACGATTCAACTTCACTGTATATCATTCCCTTTGGCCTCAATCCTTGAGATGCTGGAATGTAATTCATTAAGGAGTTCTTTCACTTTATTTAAAGTACATCAGTCTGTTTCCAATCGGTGCTAACAGCTTAAAATTCCTCTGTGTCTCACGGACCAAGTGGGAAATTCCAGCCTTCTTCCTTGGAGCTTTCACGTACAGGGCATGTAAAAATTCTCTTCATTCGAAATTCGACCATCTTGGCGCTATGGTTAATTGTTGGTACATGAAACCATGCCGGTTACAATCCCCACCTCCACATGAGTGATTTGCACTTGGTCCAATAACGCTTTGCTGAAGTGGCCAAAAGTATGTACGACAGCATTAAAAGGAGGAATTCTTTCTTCCTTCTTCCAGTGCTTATGTACTTTTTTCGCAGATGCTATGACCAATCTATTTAGCCTATAGGGTTAATCGGTCATGCAGTCCTACGTAGCTGTTTCTCAGACAAGTACGCATATCTATGTAAAAGTTCAATTGCTTTTACTGAACTGTTCACCCTAGTCTAATTGTGATGTCTGCAAATCCTTTAGATCAGGAGGAAGATACTGAAGGCAATTGTAGAGTGGGAGGAGGGAGGGGGGGGGGGGTTGGGTTCCATTAGGAATAGTTATTTTCCCTTGAATTTCTTGTGCAGTACTGAATGGTGGTGGTTCTTATGGCCTTAATTTCTTGCAGTCTCTGTATTATTCTACTTGTCTCGATGACACAAAATTTGACAAGAAGGTACTTATCTTCAAATTGGCTCGGACTTCTAATCTCCTTTACTTTAAACACGTCGATTTCCCCATGATAAAGCATCATATTCAACAAACTTGTTTCATTAAACCCATTTTCCCCATGTACTGGTCTCTGACGCATATGGAGGAGTGGGAAAATATTCACTTTGAATATTACGGAATTTGCCTGCAGCAGCTACGTCTTTGATGCTTGTGAAAATTCAACAAACCGCGCCTGCAAGCAGATGCTTCAAAGGTCTCTTTTCACTTATCGATATTTGTCTATTTGAAAATAGCTAATTGTATTCTCTCTCATTTCTTAATGGTAACTTTCACATTCATAACAGAGTAATCAGTTTAGTTGCTGACGGGCTCTCTCACGCGTTGGTATGCTTCAAATGCCTTTCCAAAACGTCCACGATGTATTGACGATTGACTGTTTGTGGACATCTTTATGCCAACTTATAGCAGTCTTACATCGCTTCTTCATAACCTTAAAACCGTAGGCTCTTTCGACGAAATGCCTGTCTCACTAGTTCTGTACGAACCTTAGCGCTTGTTTGCTATTTTCCAATCATTTTTGGTTAATTCTTGCAGTTTGTGTTCAAGTGCTGCATCCAAATAATTTGTAAATAAAACTGCTTCTTCTCCCTAGGCTTGGCAGAGAAAGCCCTATGTTGTTAGTTTAGAGGGGTAAGAGGAGATTCAGGAAAGGAATCGCATGAAATGCTGGATGAGTGAATGAATCATCTCTGGGTGGTATTTGTCTTTCCCATTTTTGCGTTGTCTGTCACGGTGGTAAAATTTGGCAAGGAGTTAATGGCACGACTTTAAAAACTCTAGCTATTGGTAGTTTCAATGGTATTTTCAAAGTTCTTTAGAAATGGTTTATTCTTTGTTACAGCATGTTTTCAAAGATAAAAGATAATGCATAACAACAATGGGTACTTAAGGTTGATTTGGCTCTTTAATTTATTTCTCTATTTTTGCTCAAAAGGCTCCCCATGTAGAATATTACCACCAAACCCTTGACTATCAGAATAGTATAAGTGATCGAACAAGGCCGACACCAGTAACTTGTGTTGCAGTCGTAGGTTATATTTTATAATCGATTTTTTGCAATTTATGTGTCATAATTTCCTTCCAGTTGCAAAAAAATCCAAAAGATTTTCTGTGGGATCCCGCGCAATGGCCGATTCGTCATCATTAGTTGAGGTCGATGACCCCGGGGTACCTTCAATCGATTGGCGTTTCTCTCTTGGCAATCCAGCAAACGCTAGTCATGTAGACTTCCGTCCTCAAACACCCAAGGGCAGCTTCAAAAGGAACAATAAAGGTATGTAATTTCGATACGTAGATTGCATTGGAGCTCTTAAGAGCTAGGCGTTAACCGCTATTAATTCAAATATCTCTACCTTTACTCCTGTCTTACTTAATGTACTTCCTTTGTGTGTGACGACCCGTATCTAGCGCATGTGGTGGCATTTGACCGATATTTTGTATAGGAAGTTGTTACAAAGTTTATATTGTGGAAAAAACTGAATACATTTAATACAGGAGTTAAGGGAATCAAGGATTGATGTGGTGGGATTTTGCAACACTTGTCATTTGAGCTTTCACTTCAACGCAAAAATTCACGCCATAATTCTACTTGAATTAGATGGTTCATCATAATGGTTCTGGAGTAATTATTCTGTAATTCAGTGTGGTCTTATTAGTTCACGAAAACGTCGACGATACCACTTCTCTATTCGGTGGAATGACTATAAACAGGAGATAGACATCTCCTGGAAATCCTATTTGTGCGTGTTTGTTTGGCCTTGCTAGTTTTAGCAGGTGAGTGCTCAGCTTCGATGTTCTGAATGACTTTAATCTAACCAAAGGCAAATTTAGTAAAGTCTTGCTCGTTTCCTAATGGTAATACATCGAATAGGCTGTTTTCTTTCTACACTTTCAGCCTCTTGGCGACCTCAGGTGACAGTAATCGGCGACAATTTGGCCGTGAATCTCACCTGGCCCTCGCTTAAGGACCCCGAGAGCCAGCTCAGTCACTACCGCATTCAATTTCGTCACCGAGAACCTCATGAAGTTAAATGGGCTCGACCGTTTGTCGTGGTACAAACTCGGCTCTCAGGCAGAGTAAGTGGCATTATATACTTTCAGCGTTCTTTTTGGGCAGTTTGAATTTCTGACTTAGAAGATCGCCTTCGATCATTTTTTTAATGTTTATAGCTAGCCAATATGTCTGACCATTTAATCTCTGCATTTAATACTCATGGAATTGGCAGGCAGGCACGTAATAACACACAGATAAATTAAAGGGTAGAGTATGTATACTCAATTGCAGCTTCTCTATCCTATTACTCTCTCTCTGGGTGGGCAAATCCTCACGCACTCGCGCACTAGTTGCCATGCCTACTACACACCCACCGCAGTAGCTGTGTATTTACTGCTGTTGTTGCTTTACTTCTGTTCTCCGTTTGTACTAGTCACCTCCCTGCTATCTAGCTTGCTTGCTTGCCTCGCCTCCACTAGCGGCAGATTGCAGGCAGTCAACCGGCTTGTAATGCTAGTTTGGACATGGCTACATCTCTTTTCACTACGTGTGAGTCTCTGAGCGCATGCGTTTTGAGGACTCAACGATGAGTTATGTCCAGCTGTGTTGCTGCTCAATCTTGGACTTTATCTCTACCCTCACGCGCCTTGCAAAGGTGTAGACACTGCTCTCTTTTGGCACTTATTCGCAATTTCTTGATGGTACAGGGAATGATGTGGAAGGGCCAGGGTTTTAATTCCCTTAATGAACACCAGTAGCACAGTGATAAAAGTGTACTTCTTTCAATGTCTACGGTCACGAGATCCATACATTGACGTGATTTTCAACTACACTGAGAGAGATCCTGAAATGCGTTTCTCATTAGAGTAACTGCAGGTTACCATCCCTCTACCTAAATCAAGCGGCGTGAACGCTTCCAATAATGAATTTCGGAAGTTCTAGTTCCCTAGGTTTATATAATGTTGAAAATATGTTCAATGTAACCTTCAAATGTAGGGAATATATGTATATATACATGGAGATTATATCAGTTATCACGTTCAAAGTAATTCCGCACAATGGAAGAAGTCTCGAGAGTAAGACCTTTGTTTGAAATATTATTATTCCTAGTTATCTACAGCTTGCTATAGGTTATTTGTATGCTTTATCCATCTGCGAATGTTATTTTGTATTTTAAGTTACAATTTTCATAAAAACTACTGTTTCCTCTCAACTTGATTCTTTGTTGTGTGTGAAAGTCATCCACTGAATGTTTTCAATCTCTCTCTCGGGCTTGCTTGTACATTATGCCTCTCTAATTTCTATAGGCTGGGTGTTAGTTCAAGAAAACTGTGAACTGTCATTTATGTTAAAAATGGGGATTTTATGCAAACCCACACTGAAAACAGCGTGAGATCGCTGTTTTACTGGAATTTATGATCGTTAGCACTTGTGTGCTAATTTCTCATATAAAGTGAAAATAAAAAAAATCCAGGGTACTAGGGCATATTTAAATTCTAATTCAGCGTCAATCAGTCTTGTCCAGTCCCTTAAACCATTCACTTCTCTTGTATGTTGTTTGAAAAATAAATATAACTTCGAGTTGGTAGGGCTTTAGGTTGGCAAATTTGGTTAGATTTCTCGGACTTCTCATTGCTTTCCCTCAGCAGTGTTTCCAACAGCTGTGTCTTGCCTCTTCCATGCTGCCTTTCATTTGAAGTTGTTTGGAATTCCACTGCATTTGTGTTCTTGACTTATTTCAATTCTGTGTTTTTTGGCATTTATTGCCCTGAATAGACTTCAATAATGAATTATCATGATATTATTGACCTTCAAAATGCATATTTTTCCTTTCAAGACTGTTTCAGTTTGTCGGCCATAGTTCCGTTTGCTTAGATGATAGTTTACATTTTTTTCGATTTTCCTGACAAAATTTTTTCTATTTGTTGTCTCGCTTCAAGCTTACTACTCCTTAATTAATAAAAAAATAGCTCTTTTAATTCTAAATGCTTATTTTCTCATATTTTAGGTTGCGGAGCCATACATCTACGTGACAAACAAGCAGCCAGGCGGACTGGAGGCTGGAAAGGTCTACCAATTTCAAGTTGTCGCAGTCTACCTCGATGCTGAGACTTCAGAAGAGAAGAGTCGCTGGTCTTCCACTCTCTCCTTCGACTACATTTCCCCTGAACCTCCACTCTTTCGAGTCGCTCGACGATTGGTAAGTTGGCCATCTCTAACTTGTTTGTTCTTTTTTAACTTCACTTTATCGCGTTGACTTTTGTTAAGGCTTTGGTACTTTGTAGGTTTTAGTCCTTAAAATTAGCTAATTTTGCACGCTCCAATTTTTCTTTAAAAATCTAGCCATTCATATATTTGTGTCCGCTTAGTTCAGTGGGAAAGTAGCTTGATAGCTATAGCAAGGAAAATTAGATTTATGCCAATGTTCTATAAATAATGACCACTTCCGGTTGTTCAAATCCATTTTATTCATCTACCCAAGAAGAAACTGAACGATCTTCGCAGAAAGTACATTTTCTAGATCTCAATTTGCATCTTCATTTGCTTTCATTGTTAATCAAATTAATTTTTCTTTCAAAAGACCATAACTCTTCTCTCTTGAAATCTTTTCAACTAAACCACCAGTGTTGAGTGCATTTCTTTTATTTAAATTGCATTGAGTTGGTGGAAGTTGTGTTAGTTTTCCCGCCGTGTTGTATTTCTCGCCTAACCATTTTCACCCAATCGTATTTCTCACTTCCTTTTGTGGCCAGCAATAGCCAATCCGATCCGCGTTATGCATTTTGCTTGTCCCGATACTGTTCCCACTGCTTCAAATGGTTAGTAAATTCTATGAACTATTCCCCCCCCCCTCCCCGAGAGATTTGGAATTCTCATAATATATATGTATCATCCCTGTAGTGTTTAGATCATTATCAATGCCTGCCATATCACCCCCCCCCCACCCCACCCCACCTCCCTTTCTTACCTTTCAGGAATCTGTTTGAAAATGTTGGAAAGATTTTAGCCAGGAATGAAAATAGGCTCTCCCCCCTCCATCATGGGGGGGGGGTTGCAATCACGTCTGCTTCCCTGATTTTCCCCTCCCGCCTTTTGTAACTCTCTGTACAGCGACGCCAGATAAGATTGTTTATAATATGGTACTCGTTCACATTGGTTTACTTGAAGGGTAAACTATTGCCACTTTCCTATTTTTGTTAGTAGTCCTTTTGGATATTTTCGGAAACATGATTCATGAATCTGCTTCGTGTATATTGGCTGCCATTAAGAAAACCTATAGTTTATCAAATATAACAGAATTATCTTGGTGGTTAGATCCTTTTATATCAAATTGTAAAGTACTAGTGATATTCAGGAATCCTAGATTCCAATATGGCATAAGACATCGAACGATTTAGGAGATTGGAGTACCATATTTGCTACAATGATGTTTTTTTCAAAACGAAAAACTGGACCAACGACCGAAATTTCACTTCTTGGCAAGGTACTATGAAATCGCTTTAAAATTGGTTAAAGTGAAGCTAACTACTAAAACGTGCTGATTTCACATCAGACATGTAAGATGTAATAAAGCTTCCAACCGCTTATGTAGACTGAGCGTGTTAGATAAATAGCATCATCTTGGTTTTTATTACACTTTAGACGGTACTAAAGGGGTAATTATTAGTACTCTGTAATCATACCGCACTATTTGAAATGCTGAAAATATGGTTTTGTCATTCCAATTTATGCATGAAACTTCGTTTTTCGCGTGTGAAGCACACAAAATTCACTGTGGGTGGTCAGTGAAAATGGAATTCATTTGCATTAAGTGGAAAATGCTTAATGTCCATTTGTCTATATTAGATTAGCGCTTTTACTGTCTGAATCATGCAGGCATATCTTTGAGCAATTAAGACTTTGTGTGTGCATATGGTGGTCTGAAAGTGAATCTCAGTGAAGGATGTTTTACATTTTCGGATTAAATATCCTCTATCCTTAATCTAGGGACAGTGTGGTGGGCAATTAAAAAGTAGATCAGTATCATCAAGATGAAAGCGAAGTGAACAATTGTGAATGTCAGAATTCGAGTTTAATTGCAGCTCCAAACCGTTTGCACATTAAATCCATTTTACCTCTTGTAGATTATAAGTAATGGAATTGGTGGAACTTAGTTAAAGCGTGTTTATTTTTTAAACTCAAGTCTTTGCCCGTCCCTTTCCCCCTTTTTCGGCCCGGTGAAGCCGAAAACCTTTTAGTTAAGCCTTTAGATGTAATTAATTCAGGACATTTTCCCACTAAAGATGAGTGTTCTCTTGTATCTTGTACTGTTTGCAACGCAAGGTTTAGGAACACTCATCTATGTCTTAGGACATCCAGTAACTGGAGGTTTGATGCTGAGTCTCCTTTCCATGAAAATTTGCGTGCAATTTAGTATCGCATTTTTGCAGAATGGTGCTCAAATCTGTTGCATATTTCGATCATTAAAGATGAATCAGGCCAATAGCTTTATTGATATTTTGATTGTTTTTTTAACTTATGATTTAATTAATATCGAAACTTTGAGGCTCGAAACAGAACTATCCAAGTGTTTTACGGTACAAAGTCTTCTTTATTGAAGCTTGACCAAAAGATCTATCAGAGGAATCCACTGTTCAAACTCTTCACAAGTCATAGCTCTATGAGACGGTGGTTTTGATGTTGGCTTTTATGCAATATTCAATAGAGCTTTATGCCCTTGTTTTTTATTCAAGTTTCGTTTTTTTCAGCCCGATGGAACCGTCCACATCAAGTGGTCACGACCCTGGCGAAACGAGGACTTTAAAATCACCCGCTTCATCATTCTATTCCGCAAAGAGAAACGTTTACCTGGTGGAGAAACCGCCTTTCATGGCTTTCAACACATCACCGTTCCTGGAAACCTTGAAGTAAGTTAAGTTCTTGTTTCATTTCTTACCATTTGGAAAACAGTGAAAAATTGTGTCTTTCTCGTGGTCAATTTTAATCCTTTCGAATTCATTTGAGATAACAGGCTTTCCTCTCGTTGAGATGAGAATAGGTTTTTCCTTTCCTTTAAGAGTACATCGTGCCATTATTTCCTCGTTTATCATGGTAGTTTGAAGGGAGAAGTCAACTGCCGGTTTACAGACTTTTGCCGTATGAGAATACGTTGCCCAGGGTGCACCATGTGGAGGTAAGTCTATCGCACAGACTTTGTCTGTTCCTCTCCTCTGTGAAGTCCGAAGTCAGCCAAACGACTAATGATAACTATCAAAACGTCTGCCATTTGATGTAAATAAATAAATTTCCTCGTTTATCTGGCATTTTCTAAATTAGCTCTACTCTACTCGATATTCTTATGTCCTCCCTCTCGTATTCGTCGGGGGGGGGGGGGGGGTTCTTAAGTTCGAGGCCTGTTGGTATTGGTAATGAACAATCGCGTTTTTGAAGCACAACTCGGGTCCCAGATGTTGGTCTTGTGATTCAGGCTGGAAGAACGCTGTTGGAACGAAAATGACTCTTTCCATTTGACTAATAAATTTGCATGTGTCTCATCTTCTTAAGGTTTAAATCCCTTCGCTAATATATATATATATATAATCATCATTGGAATTTGAACTGGTTCCATCCCAGTTAACCATTTATAACTGCAGGAGTGTGTTATCCTCTCGCCCTCTACCTCAAAGGATATCTTAAATGGGATGTGAGGATAACTATTAATGTGGTTAGACGTCGATGACTCATTCCAATTCTATAATAGGGATGCACAATGTGGTGATAGTGGTATATCCCGCGCGTACCTGCTGCAGCATCCAGGTGCCTAAAGGTCAGTAGTGGTTCCATGGGGCATAAATGGCAGTGCTTTCATCTCCAGCCAGATATAATGTTTTGTCCCTCCACTTACTTACTTATTATCAATCATTTAGCAGTTAATTTATCTCGGGTGCCTTACAACTGTTTATCCTTTATAGGTCATGTAGGCTAGAGTAATCGGCCACCCGAAAGCAGATTATATTTTTTACCATTTGCCTTCATTGTTATACTTTCTTCAGATTGCCACTGTGATACTTACTTTCATTAATTTGTGTACCATGTCCCCATACCCTCGAGTGGGTTTTTTATGCCCATTATTCAATAATGATTTACTTGTAAACTAGGAACGGAATGTTGGTTATACTTTCTGAGTTATAGTGTCACAGCCGGTAAATACCAGCTAAGTTATGAAATACACCTTTTCAATAATAGTTTAATTCAGTCTTATTCTCACCTTCAAGTACCCCCTCTCTTGGCTAATTTAAACTCTTGTCTCTAAGGCAGTGTGATAGTTTTAGATTGATAATCTTATCATTCTTTCTTGGACAGGCTGAATTTTGAATCACTTGTCTAACCATAATGAAGAACAGTCTTAGTGATCAGTTGCAAAAAATGACAAACAGTTATTCTTCAACTAGTTTTGTGACCTTCAGTGGCAATTTTTGCTTCGTTTTATCTGCTTTCCTTAGTCGTTAATCTTCTTGTGTCGGATACCTAATTTCTTCAAGCATTAATAGATGTGTGAGTGATTTACTGCCACTACTGGGATATTTCATCTCCTTTTAAAACCCTTAATTTGCATCTCTAATGTCATATATGCTAATTGGGTGGCCACTTATGGTAATTCAATGCACGGTGATGTTGATGGCCAGTGAATATGGAATGAGTTTTCAGGTTAGTTAGTAAAAAAAAATACTATTCATCGTGTGTGTCCTGCCTTGTCTCCAGGCCCCTAATTTGCTAATTCATAAACCCTTTTATCTCTCGCCCTCTATGCCAAAATTGTGAGACTGTCATTGTTCGCAGTGAAACCCGTTTGATGACAAGAGATGATAGTAGCAAGACCTGCCTATCTCTCCTCCCTCACCTTGGCTTCCTCCTCGTTTCATGACTCACCCCTTGTCATTAATCCTCCCCCCCCCCCCACATCTCCCAACTCTGTAAATACATGGATTAACAACCAGAGCTAAATTGGTGGGCCCTCATTGATATGCTTTTGACATTTAAAGATGAGGTAAGGCATTATTGCGTGTATAATTTGTTGTCGAGATATCTACCGCTCGGATTTTATCCCCGCACTGGTTTCACAGTTCTCGGTGCTAATGAAAAGGTCATCCTTTCGGCTTGCCTATCTACCTGCGTTCGATCAGCTTATAAAGGCATATTTTGTTCGTCGTATTTTGCTAGTGGTATTTATCTCTATATTTTCGTATATATAGAGAGAGGACTAGCTTCCCTCCCTATATAGGCGCGCTTCCAAGGGGTATTTGGGTGCGAAATCCAAATCATTCAATACTTCTTCTCTAGCAAATTCTGTTCCTCAATAGTGAACAGACTAAACACGCTGCTGATTAAACGACTGTTTACATTCAATGATGGTGGGATTGAGGTTAATCCCGAATTATGGATATCTACAAGGGTACGCAGTATTCCTTGAAGGAAATGGCACAATGTCTACCTCCACTGAATGAATGAAAATTTGCTTTTTGTTTTTCTCTCCTCGTTTATATTATGCTGCCATTACAACATTTAAGTGATTTGCAGTCATAATACAGAGAAAATTCATACTTTTTACTAAGGCAGGAAGTCGTCTATCAAATTACAGTGTATTCATGTTACTACTTCCTTCTTCGCTTTCACCACTTTTTACCTTCCCCTCGTCTTACTGGACGCTAATGAAGAAGGGATGAAAGAAGGATGTATGAAGGGAATCCTATGTCTTTTAGACACAAGTTTGAACTTTCCATCGAAAACCATAGCTCACTTTTTATCAATCCTCATGAAAGATCATAACAGCTAGAAGTCTCGATCTAATCGAACAACTGCATTGAATCTGCTTTTGGCAATTCGTAATAACTTAGTTTTCACTAAGAAGGTCAACCCATCAAACCAGGGGTCACGAAATTAATGCCCATTAAGTTGTGGGAATGACTTAATCCGGTGCTTGGTACAAGAGGAATACAGGCAAATCCCACTCCAATATACATTCTCCTTTTTCATGCCGAGTGCTGTTAGACTTTCTCCTCTTAAGATAAACAATTTCTCTGATGAATAAGTGGGAAACTTGGAGTATTCATACTTCTAGAATTCATCACAACTTCAGTATGTATATATCTTCATACTTTGAGATATCAATCTCAAGTTATGCAGTTTTTTGCGAAGTGCAATACAAGACCTTAAGAACTTCTTTGGGGATGACTTGTTTATGAATATCTGAACGCTTGACCAAATAGGGGGGTCATTGTATTTACTGACAGATTTTGAATCCGTATTATTACTAGATCACACAAGTCTCATTTAGAGCCGATGGAAAATGAGGAAGCCTAGTGCAGCCTTTGTATTAATACGTTTTTTTGAGGTTTTCTCTCTTTATATTAGACCAAGTAAACCAAGTCGAAAATTGCCTATTAGGGGATGTTAGATATAGAAAATGCTGTTTTCCGGTTCTTGCAAAAAACAGTCTCTGAGGCGAACTGTATTGGGAAAATACACTAGTCGTTATATAGCGGGAGAGGTGCGTTTGCGATATCCGCCTCTGCTAGGGCACGGAGAGGATGTTTCTTTGCATCTGCAGCAAAATCCTGCAGCACAGATTCAGTCATGCTGTGTTATATGTGGCGTTCTGCTGTGCGTGCTGTTCTAGTCTCGATTTCGGACTAAATGTGCACAACTACCGCTAGTAGGCACCTCGCACGCATGCATCTGCTTGCCTATTGGCCAATTTGATCTGGCTGGTTAGTGGTACTGTGCGCGCTATCCGACTACCAGAATGATCAACTGGGGTGTGGATAACGACGCATCAACAGTACATTCCTTCTCCCTTGCCTTTTTCGCCTAATAATTGTTGCTCCTCGTTTACATCCTCTCTATCCCTCTTTCTCCCTCTCTTTAATAACTTTTGTGAGTGTTTACTAAAGCACTAGGTACAACTGTGCTTACAAAACGTTCCCTTGTTAATATTGATACCTGTTGGAGAAAAAGCACCGTGTCTGATTCAACTCCGTGCTACTGGTTTTTATTAGACGTATTCTTTGTCATGGAAGACACGTGAGTTTGTCTTCAATGGGAAGTTATTAGAGATCAAGTTGAAGATTGGATGATTTCCTTTTCCTCCTATTATTTTTCTATTAAATAATTAATTAATATGCAAACAGGGTATCTGTGGTGTTTAAAGAGATATCGATATTCATTGGAATTATCATCGTTACTGCTAAATAATAGTGCATTAGGGTTCGATTTACCTTATTACTATCACGGCCCACTGCCCTAGTTAATTCTGGTCAATAGAAGGGATAATAAAGGGCATCTTTTCTCATTTCACTGGCTACAAAATGCCTTTCATCTTCCCAGCTCACTTGCTTGTTAACAATTTTCATGTTGGGATTCGGAAGCCCTTCTTGTATGTCGATTTCAGAATGTCTCCTCTGTCTAGAAGGAATATGAGAAATCATATTACATGAAAATCAATGTGCAATGCTGATACGGGTATTTTAAGGTTAAACTTCTGAAGCATATTTTTAGATACATGTTAAGGTAAGACATTGAGCTTTCTTCGGTCATGTTTGTGACACCGGTACTATCTTAAGAGATCTTTTTGCACAGACTACGAATCACCCTGATGCTCAAGTTGATAGCTCGACCAAAGTGCGGTTGACTTTCATATCGACACTACGTTGAGGTAGCATTAGGCTTCTAATATGCTTTTTTCCAGGAATGACTTCGTACTACACCTTGAGTTTTGGATATAATTCGCTCTACCAATCTCTTCTACGTTTTTGGCATATTCATAACTAGTGCTAAATTCTCAGTTGGAAGCAATTGGTATCCCTTATGTCATATTGGACCTTCGTCTTACTGTAGACAGAAAAATGGAGCATCTATGGTATACTCCCGTTTGTTTCAACTCTTCGTAACGCTGATGTCTTCTGTACTTGAAGCTTTTCCACCTGTTGCTATTATTCTTAAGACCACCTCAAGTAACCGGAATGAAGTTCATGTTAGTGCATCTGACCTTCATTCTAGGTAGATAAGGGTGGATTTTCTCCGCCTTGAAGATTTAGCAGCGGTGAGGCCTCTGTTG
>UZAE01012260.1:25599-49690 GCA_900617975.1 Rodentolepis nana
CAAACTGAAAAACGATTCCTGAAATGCATTCCTCTTTTTAACAACCGTGCCATGTTTTATCTCAAACTATTAGGTTGGCAACTAAGTCATTGCCGATTTCAAATAAGAAGGCAAATTCGGAATTTTTGTTTAAAAATATAACTTTATTCAATTAGGTATTGGCCGTTCTTGTCGATGACCTTTTTCCATCGTTCTGGCAGAGTAAAAATTCCCCGTTCGTAAAATGTCTCGTCTTTGCTATTAAAAAACTGAATTAGGTGTGATCCGACATCATCCGCGTTGTTAAAAATTTTACCATTTAAAGAGTTTTGCATGGAACGAAACAAATGGTAATCCGAAGGCGCAAGGTCAGGGCTATATGGTGGGTGTGACAAAACATCCCAACCCAGTTCCAATAATTTTTGCCGAGTAACCAAAGATGTGTGGGGCCTTGTGTTATCATGATGGAAAACAACAGCCTTCCGATTTGATAATGCCGGCCGCTTATCTTCAATTGCATCCTTCAGTTTTTCGAGTTCTTCAACATACACATTTGAATTTATCGTTTGGTTCTGCGGCATGAGTTCAAAATACAAAATTCCTTTGTGATCCCCCCACCAGACTGACAGCATAATCTTTTTTTTGGTGAATCTCTGCTTTTGATACTGTTTGGGCTGGTTGATCTTGGTTCACCCATGATCTCTTGCGAGTAACATTGTTATAAACTATCCACTTTTCGTCGCCAGTAACTAGGTTCTTCCTCGGAAATGGATCATTCTCATTGCGTTTCAGTAGCGGCGAATCACAGATGCTAATCCGTTGCGTCAAATGAATTTCCTTTAACTGGTGAGGGATCCATAAATCAAGTTTCTTGACATAAGCAAGGGTTTTTAATTTTTTTCAATGCATGTATGCGACACATTGAACTTCTCTGCAATATCTCGTGTTGTGCTGTGACGATTTGAATCGATAATGGCCTTGATATGGGTTTCATCCACTTCGACTGGGCGGCCAGATCGTTGTGAATTTTTGAGTGAAAAATCACCGGAACGAAATCTTTCAAACCAATTTCGACACTGCCTTTCTTTTAAGGCTTCATCTCCATATACGGCACATAACTTCTTCTTTTGTCCTTGCGATGCATTCTTGCCTTTTCGGAAGTAATACAATAAAATGTGTCGGAGGTGCACGTCCTGTTCTTTCATTTTTAAATTGGGATAAAAACAAAACTAAAGAACTAAACAAAAAAATGTTTTACTAATTAACCTAGAAGCCCATACAGTAAGAAAAAAATATAGGTTAGATGCTCTGGCCACGTTAACAAAACAAAAGAAAATATAGAGCGAATCTGTCAACAAAAACGGCAATGACTTAGTTGCCAACCCAATAGGTTTAGATTCCATTAGAGCATGTGTTGAATTACCATCGAATTGATAAGTGAACGCTACACTCTTATTTCTATTACTTAATCATTGGGTTTATATGGGACTCGAACTTTTGGGCAATAATATGCAATTGCCTAAACCCATTTGTGTTTTCACAATGCTGCTTTTGTTGTCGGGTAAATCTAAAATTGGAATGCGAATGTAAGTTATTTATATAGAATGAACCAGGGTTTTCATTTTGTTGCTTAATTATAGTATCTCTGAAGCAGACCAACGCCCCCCCCACCCCATGAAAGTTTTCAAGTTTTAAATATTGGTTGGATGAGCCACTTCTGTCGACATGGCTACGGAGCTATTACTTATTATAAGCTAAAAATTACATTTAGAGGCAAATACTGAAGTCACTCATTTCTCAACTCGGCTAACCATCTCTCGAGCCTTCCTCTTTCCGAGTATTTTAATTGAGCCGCTCTTTAGATTTTAATTTATATAACTAATCGTGTACATTTTCTCTGAAAAGTGATTGCATTCGTGTACTCACTTATGCCTTTTCCTCGCCTTTATAAGGAGTACAAAGTGACAGGTCTTGACCGAGATGCAGGCTACCAATTCGTGATCTACGGTGAACACACCCCAGAGGGGGTCGATCCTACTACCTCCCTTTTTACCGGTGGACTCAACGGTCGAAAGATTACTGCCTTCAGCCAGGAGGTCTTTGTGCCAATGGACGCGGTGAGTATCTTCGTATTTGTTCTTCTACAAGCTCTAACCTGTTTCGAATGTGTATTCGAGAAACGACAATCATTTTTCTCTCAGTTAGCTTGATAAGGAGGTCATCTGATAACTGGAACCAGGGGGGGGGGGGTGAGGGTATCTACTCTCTAGACTAGTCCATTAACTGCCATTCAAAAATGGTGTATTACCAGCTGTCCTTTGGGATAGCTAAGGTGGAAATGGACAGGCATTCAGACTAATTAAAATAATCTTTCTCCTCACGGTAATAAATTCTGTTTATTTGCCTCAGATGTTTCTGTTAAGACAAGTTTTTTAATGTCTCTATAAAGATTCAGATACTCCAACCTGAATCAGCAGGGTTTATCCGCTGTTGTATATGTTTTTATTAAAAGGTGTAACCTTTAAAGAAATCAGAAAATCACGAGTTTGATTGGGCTCAACGGAATTGACCAATTGTGGGAAAGGAGAGCGGAAAGGAGCAGAATGAAGAAAGTGGATTAGGGAGGAAATGACTCAAGTGTCACTTCTGAGCAAGTGGAACCCGGGTTGTATAACGCAGGGCGAAGTAAGACTCCATGGGTGAGTTGGTCCATTTTGCGAATATGTTTCGTAGATGGGCCAATCAATAAATAATTATCTGGCGAAATAAAAACTTCAGAGTTGTCATTTAACATGATAAAGTGCCATGACTCCCACGTTTTCTCCACAAATCTTGAATTACCCTTTAAACAAACGTCTTCCTCTCCATAAGGAAGGAGAATATTTGAGAAACCGCATTAAGTCTAAACCTTTAACCTAGTTCGTGTTTTAATGCTTGCTCATTCCGTCACGTAGGCCACTGAAGATATACATACACATATACACATATATATATATATATATATATATATATATAAAGTTAGCGTCCCTAACCTCTTGTCGCCTTTCTCTTCCTCCTGTCTAGAAATCGGCTGCCCAAGTGCCTGAAAACAAACTCAATGCCTCCTCTGATGGCACAGACGGGGGCGGATTCTTGGGTATGAACACCAATGCATCCAACTCCCTGATGTTCCTTATTCTCGGGGTATTGGCTGGTGCAATGCTTATTGTGATGGTATTCCTTATCGCCATCTGTTTCGTGCGTCAACGAAAGGAAAAACTTCGGTTACTAGCTCAGGCCAATGCGGTCGGTAAAGGTGAGTTTTGTCCCCCCCCCCCCCCCCNTTTGGCCCCCCCCCCCCACCCTGTACCAGTGTTTGGGCGCATTATTTTCCGGCATCTATTTCATTACCTTACAAGTTAAATCTAGCGGTGCTGTGATGATAGATCTACTGCCTATTAAAACCCATTGTTATTGCAATCGTTGGACGTCCATTGATTCAGATAACTTATTAATAGCATTGTCATTTCCAGTCATGGGGAGCATCCAAACTCAAGAAACGGTGAAAGTGCTTAGTGTGGGATTAAACTATTTTTTTGCCACCTTATTCAAAAATTAGTGATCGGAAGATTGAAATGCTCAATATGTTTCTCTCCGAATGGCCCGGTGGCTAAATTGTTCTTAACGTATCAGAACTCATTTAAGTTCACTCGATTTCATCTCCAATATTGTATCAAAGGATATTTCTGATTGTTTTATGTGTAACTGAATAATGTTTTCTTTAGATTACTCTTCTCTACTAAACCAGATTGATGGCGTCAGATGTTTGGACTTGCAAAATATAACTTACACGAAACGGTTATTTGTGCTAGCACAAGCACAACAACATAGGTTATTTCACTTTTTATGTTTGGTTTTATTTATGGGAATTATTCGTGAAATTTCTAAGCTCATCTTAGCTATAGTCGACTTAGTTCGAATTCAGTTTCTAGAGGATAGGAATCGGAAACCGGGTTCTATTGCCTTCTTGCTGGAACGTTTTTTAGCAATACTTAAATAGTCACTGCATTGAATCTCCGTTTTCGATAGTGCGAGGGTTTGCATTCGTGGGATATTAGAAGAAGATATGCACCCAGCGACACATCTTTGCCAGGTCGGTGGGTACGTGGTCGCTGATGATCGTTACATATCCAATGGTTTAGGTGTTTGGTCCCACTGATTAATTCTAGTCGACAGAAGAGGTGAGGGAATCGGAATTTCTAGTAAGACCGGTTCTAGAGTAATACCTTCTCACTAGCCAAGTCAAGTCTCCTGAACGCTTCTCCCATGTTTTTTTTCTATTTCATTGCCATTCATGAGCTATTTAATTACAAATCATTGAAGGTAGGAAAATAATCTATTCCTCTATCATGGCTAGATGGAAATGAAAATTCTCGCAAATCTACACTCCACTGTATAAATTTTTGGAGTGGCAAGTTTGGACTGAAATCCCCACACGCATGTTCCCTTAGTTTGCGTATGCACTGACCACAAGACAAGACTTGAGGTTGGAATGAGAGGGGGGGGTGGGAAGGGCTGAAACGACGAATAAGGCATATTGGCTTGGTGTAGGGGAGAAGGGCGGATGCGCGTGGGGGTTTTGGTGTGCAAAGAAAACCGTTTTCCTGCCCAAATACCTTTGCTCCCACCCCCACCCCCTCCTCTCTAACTCTTAGCGTCTGGGTGTAGGTGCAGCAGCACAGACGAAAAACGTGTTTTGCACTCTTGTGCTGCACCCATTTATCCAACCACCACCTTTTTCTCAGGTGTTTTATAACCTGACGCTCTTCAGTTCTCTCTTCCATATGCAGACGACATGGTCAAATACAACACTCAATATATATATATATATATTAATGGACACATGGTGGTGTTAGGGTTTGGGGAAATGAGAGTGGGGGGGGTATGTTGGGTGGATGGGAAGATGTGCGCAGTAATGAAGCGGAAAACTTTGGAATTCTTCTTTAAAAAAACGGCAACTGTTTCACTCGCTCCGTCTATCGATAAAAGTGGTGACTATCGTGTACATTCTACGGCCAGCTTTTATGCATCTTGTAGAAATCACAACTTTTGTGTTCTGCAGTGCTGGCGTAAAACATAAATATTGCTGTTGCGATTTCTTTTCTCGATTCGCTATAATGAACCAGACTCTCTTAAAATGTCTTCTTCACAAGCTACACCTTTATTTTTACCTTAATTGTCAAGGAAAAAGGGCATTTCCTATTTTTGGAGGCTGGAAACGAGTGAATTTATTCATTCTGTCAAGGTTGAAAATTGAAATTATTTTTTCACTCCACTGTTTTGATCGTTTATAGTTGAGTTCCCCCTCATTTTAGCCATCTCACTGAGGCGAGATAAAAATGTGCCATTCTTAATGATCATGTTCTTTGGTAGAGTAGGCCCGATAGTTGCGTTTAAGATTGCATGGCATCTACTATTTTCATTATCGTCAATATTACCGTTCACCTTCTAACGCTTTTTGAACTCCTTAGTCAATATACTGTTCAAGCTCGTTAAGGAAATGGTTAGCAACACTTGAAGGAGGGTAGAGAGGAGGTGTCTTAGAACCACTCTGATTAGAAATTAACTTTCGCTTAACCCTCATGTTGAATTGGATTGTCTGGTGGGATTGGCCATCCACATCACTGATTGGGTCTGGTGGTCATTAATCTCATTTCTTACAGACAGGCGTACGTACTTATGTGGCCGTTATCGCTTGAGCAAAATATTCCCCCCCCCCAGTTTCCTTAGATGTCGCTATTTTTATTTAAAGTACCTCCAGTTCACGTGACTTTTTCCAGACGACGACGACCATTCTTTCCTATGCATATCCACACAGACAGCAATGAATCACCCCCTTCATCGTTGTACTTTTCCCCTCCTATCTAGGGTTTTCTGCTGTGACTCAGTATAGCACATACTGTAAAAGTAGCCGTCAGGTTTATAGGCTCCTTTTTCATCATTTTCTTGAAGAAACAAGGAAGGTTTTCCACGAGTGACAGAGAGAAAGAGATGTGCAGGAAGCTTTCTTGTTGTCCAGTCATCACTCCCTGTATGCGCATCGGTCTGGGTACGAGGTTGGGACGGTGGGAGTGAGACGTATAGAGAGTTTGCCACTTAATGGGTGAGTGGAGATGCGTGACACTGTCTCATCTTCCTCGGTTTGTCCCGCCACTGCTATTCCCATACTGCCGCTTCTGACATCGAGATACCAGCCACTTGGGCTTTAAATTGGGACGACTTTTAGGAACGTGAGAGAGGGGGAGTGTTAGCTGCAATGTTTCAATCTTCAAAAAGCAACATAACTTTAAACTGGTTTCGCACTCCTGGTTGGTTTTGTGTTTAGAATGACTTTGGGAACTCATTGAAACAATTGAATACAGTAGTTTTAGAAAAGTGTTTAACTAAGGCTTTCTATACTCTATTCTTTGTTTATGAACTGAGGAATTAGGGAAATTTAGTTGTCTGCCAATAGTGGGTTAGGTCAAGACCTCATTTCTTCCAACTAGTTACTCATTTAAAGCATCAAAAATTTTGTTCACTTAGTTATGCGAAAATATTTGTCTTCTAACTTTAATTACCTGTGCTTTGATTATTTGGTGAAGGGTCCATTTGTTTTTGTGATTGTATGTGCATGATTTTTGCCTACATACATACATCACTTTACGCCTCCGGTGTTGTATTACATATGAGCCGACAACTTGTTTTTCTTTCTTACGTGCATTTTTCATTTTACCATGTGCTCTCTTTCAACACCCCTTTCAAGGCACCTTCACACCTCTACCTCTTTCACTGTTTTTCTGGTCGCTTACATGACGTGTCCTCTCTCTTCCTCCCTCTCTCTCTTATTGTGCATTGGGGGGGGGGGGGGGACTTGAATGAGTCACTTTTACCTTGTGATTGAGTGGAATGGACTCAGGCGCGTGAATCCACAGAATGCTATGCAATTAGCGTAGTGGGAAGTGGGAACTCGTTTTAAGTTGTCTGCTGTGCCATCGTGAATCAGGGTCAAATTGAGGCGATTTTGTTGATAAACTCATGTCTCCAGCTTCTCGTAATTGTAAAAGTCCTACATATTTTTTTTCATCAAAATGGGGTGTAAATATCAATTCCTGTTTCAAATAGGAAGAGGTTCTTAAACCTTAATAACCATCTTAGATCCTGTTTAACGGTCTAATTCAAGCCTCCTCAACTGTCTGTAATCGTAAGTGGTCGGAACTGAGGATGAAATTTGGTCTGATTTTACCGAGTTTTTTTTAGCAAGATCGAGGTCAGTGTAGCACACACACACATGACTATTTCATATGACATAAATTCTGGAGCATTAATCGAATCTGATTGTGTGTGTGTGTATGTGTACACACCCCGATGCAAATACTCTGCGCGCACACGTGTTCGCCTATTTATTTGCTCTAATCCTCTAAGTGGTTTCAGGAACATCACTGGATGATACGGAAGTTTGGCACTACGCTTTTCTTACATTACATATTCGCTCAAAGTAATTCAAGAGATGTCCGCTTTCTTTTGCTAATTGAATTAATGCCTAAGAGGTTCTTTTCCCGATGCCTATGCGTTATTTTAAGAATTGCACCAAGTTAGGTCTAGAATTCCCACTAATAAGTCATATGATCTTTCCAAATTCTAACAGCGTCCAATAGCCTTTTTGAGGTGAGATGACAAAGAGTTGCTTTTTGAACGTGTGTAAGATAATTCGGTGATAATATTAGTAAAAGGTGACGAGCCCGGTAAGAGGCGTATGAATCAATATGTGCGTACCGCTAATGTTGCGCATTCTTCTATTCATCAGCTCTGAGCTTTCAAATAGTGTATTTGGCACTTATTGATAGTCGATTCTGAGGGACGACGGCGTTGTTTTCCTTTCCGCATACATTCGCATCTAGTTGATTGAATTTTTTGAGGGGGGGGGGAGATTTACTCTATTGTAGACAGAAAGTGAAATTATTAGTCATGATGACCGGGTCAAATGGAAGACTCTCTTGGCGGCCTGATTGATTTGCCTCAGTCATGACTGTAAGCAGTTTTTTTGTTCTCCTTCGAATCTGATGACCAAATAGAACCTTTAGAGCGAGGGAACTTAGGAAACTTTTCATTACAACACAGAACCCCATAATATTATAAAACTGTTTGATTCGAAAGTAAAAATTCGAATGTGCCCTTTCTTCAATAGGTCATACTGCGTCCGGAACATCTCACGAAGTAATTAATGGTGGCATCGCGTCCAAAGTAAGCGGTAGTGCCAATGAATCAATAGGTGGCGGAGGTCGCAAAATTCCTTCAGTTATTGGAGGCGGAGGCTTTCTTCTTGCCGAATTGACCCCGATCGCGGTGGCAAATTTTCGCACTGCTCCCCCGCCAATTAACTGTCGCCAGCAGCCATCATCGTCGCAGCCTAGCAAAAGCAACGCGGGGGACCCTTCCGGACTTGGTCCACGGGGTGGATATGATCCATTTTTCCTCACAACCTCACCGTCTGACCCTCACTATCATTCCCTAAACGATGGGAACAATTCCGGCGACACCAGTAGTTCCATCCCTTCTGAATTTGATGCTGCAGCGGTTGCTGATATGAAACGCGAGCCACCTAGTGGTGGGTCGATTCATGGGGATGAATCTGACGGCGGGGACAATGGTGGAGGTGATAGGGCCCAGCACACCTCAATGATTCCCTCACCCACTAGGGAAGCTCTACTTTATACAACACGGATCTCTCCATTTGACTACCACCTTCCGTCACTGCGAGCGTTCCATCACAATAATCGGCGATCGCCTCCGCCAGCTCTTGGCTCAAAACTGTCTCGATTTGACCGGTCGCGAGTTTTTGACCATGAACATTTTCGTGACCAATTGGGTCTTTTGAGACGATTGGCTCCATCACATTCATTTGCCAATTATCCAGACTCCTCAGCTGCTGATTGGTTACTAAGGTCTCGAAATAGCACGGACCTGGGGAGGTTCTCTCCTCCACCTCAGAGAATCCAAGCTATTGTTCCCCAGGTGGATGGAAAAGTTGGTGGAGAGATCGTAGAGGGTATGGAATTTAGAAGCAAATTCGAAAGGTGGGTTCACATTATTTGTAAAATACGATTTTTCTATGTTATCCATAATGCCAGGAGGCTTAGTTTTCTACCTTTCGGATTTCAGTGCTCTTTAGATATCGTTAGGCTAGAGTTGACTCAGACCCAACAAGAAAGACAGGACACGAGTGCGTTAAATCCAAGACATTCTATGTCGTCTTCATTTTAATGATTTTTGGAGGTCAAAAGACCCCTTAACTAAAATCTGTTTTCCCAGAATATTTACTTTTCCTCTGCGGTCCAAGTTGTTAAAACGTCTATATCCACCATAGGTATAAATGATAACTTCGATGATAACTACGCTGAAATTTCAGCTTCCGCTGCTGCGTCCCCTATGCCCACCAAATACCGCTAGGCTAATGTTGATTAAATCTAATTAGAGGGTGAGTTAGGGCACTGCGTTACTCCATTACTATGTTGTGTGCATATTTAGGGGATTAAAACATCAGTGAATCGAAAACATTTTTGTCCTGAATAATTATTAAGTTATCAAGATGAGTGCCCACACTCGTATATAAAGCTGATGAACAACTTTGTGTTTTCGGCTTGAATCACTCATGCCAAGACAAATCGCTAATCGACAACTTTGAGCTTTGTTTTTCTGTAATCTGGACTACCACTGAGGTGTATCAGAATAATGTTCGCTCAGTTCCAGAAGGAAGACTATTTATAAGCAGAACAAAGTTATTTCTTTAAAAGTTCGACTTTTCTTGCTGACAAAATACTTCGCTCTCAAGTAAGCACTTGCAGAAGCAGTAATGGAATAATATTATGAATTCTACTCAGGGTATTGCATTATACGATTTTTTTCAGTTTCTATAAATCAACTAATTGATTTCTATCAAAGAACAGATGTATATTCATAATTTCTGAGTTACTGACGGACTTTCATTTTATTTCCCCCGGTCTGAAGAGAGGCCTGAGGCGAAATGGACCAACAATTGCCGCAAATAGAAGGCAAAAAATAATTTTATCAGGATGAGTGATTGGGGCATTCGTATATGTCTATTTGTTTTTTTTTCAAAATGATAAATTTGCTTTACTATATGATGAGTTTCTCTTTTTTACCAATGGAATGTTCAGGTTTGCATAGCTTGATGTTGTAAACTCTTCAGCATAGGCCTGTTCGAACAATGACTCCAGTTGCCTTATGCTTTTTTTTCCAGTTCCAACGAGTTCTCACCTGCGCTACGAGCAAAAACTCCAACTTTTGGAATTTCCACGGAACGAATACTTCCTCCACGACGGAGAGTGTCACTTCTCAACCAGCGAAGTATTTTTCACCAATCCGTCGGGTTGACTGAGCAAGCTGATGCATATACACAGACAACTGTGTCGAATAGGGATACTCGAAGTTATAGTGCTGTTGGAGGAACTCCTCGTGGCAAGTGAGTCGACTATAATTTTAACGTACTTATTTTATTTTAGTAGGCAATAATTTGAATATCGTTTATTTTTTGTTTTCAAAGGCGTAAATTATCGGCTAGTCTGTTATCTAAAGGAGAACCACATGTCGATTTCGTGGACTCTCGGGAATGTTCTATTCAAATGCCATCCATAACATCCGTACCAGTAGCAATGGGTGATCTCAACCGGCAGGTCTAGGCAGCAGCAAAGCGTGCTAGATCACGTAACGTCTTGATGTCTTTCATGTGTAATTTTGTCCCACTAGCAAATAATAAAGTGCCCTTACTTCGGCAATCTATGCATCCTTGTATGGCTCTCCGCATCTCCCACCGATATCTACCTCTGCGCGTGACATATGCAAGCATTACTGCTACCAAACTGTGTTCCCTAATCCTACTTCTTTTATTACTACTTCTACTGTCTCTCTTTACTTCACTGACTTAACCCAAAGTCTAATTCTCTCCCTACGCACTTGAACTTGTACACACTTACAATCGATATGAACTTTATTAATACGCTTGTACTAAAAAACTTAGTTATTCTCTCGTATTTTTGTTTATTTCCAATGAAAATAAGGCTAATTTATGTCTCTAGGGCAAGAAAGGGATCTTGACGCGAGACAATTTGAAGGGATTTGTTGGCAGGTTGAATTTCTGAAGGATTGGAAGGCCTATAGTGAAAATAGAGTTGATACATTACTCAGAAATTAATAAGTAGGAAGGTTATTGTCGAACTCACTTCGGTAAAACCGCAGGGATATGGAGTCCAGGGGTTATAGCATCTGGCAAATTGATGAAAGATACATGGCCTTTGTGGAAAACGTTTGTGACTGTTCCAGGAAACAGATGGAATCTTTCCTGGCAAGTTCCCAGCTAAAGTTGAGCCTATAAAAAGTAAATATATATATATTCAAATATATAATTTTCTGGCTTAACAATGATGAGGCACGAGGAGTCGAATTCTTACTAAAGTTTGGCTAAACAGAAGCATGATCTTGACTACTTACCACCACAACTATGCAAGTTCTTTCTAAGTGAGATGTACTCGGATTCTCTTTGAATATCAATGAAGTCTGGATGAGTGCAAGGTGGGAGGGAGCGATGTCGATGATATTTCAGCCACCTTCGCTCTGAAGGTACATATAAGCCGTATTGAAAATGAGACGATTTTGGACCGGATTCCCTATTATTATATTCAGGAATCTCAATACGGAAATCTCGATTTCTCCCTAATTTTGAATAGCATTGACTAGCAGCCGACATTTCCCTTAAAAATTAAAAGCTTCCATCAAAATTTCTTACAAGTTCTTCACTTTTCATGTTTATATATTTCAAAAAGATAAGAATATCATTTTGACATATTGGTAATGTTCGCACAATGTTCTTTCAAAATTATGTTAAAGAAATCGGGTCAAGAAAATCGTTAAATAAGTAGGTTTAAATATTGAATTAATTGCACCGGTATCTTATATTTACCCTGTATCGAGCGCTGCAAAGAAAGGTCATTTAATGATGAATGCAAACGAAATATAATTGATTATCATAGTTTGCTGATATCGTTGCGCTACTGCAAGCAATCGTTTATTTTCGTATCTGAATTATTTGTACACTAAAGCTGTTACAATTAGAACACTACCTATATAGTAAACTTACAATGCAATTATTCTTTAAATGAAGTAATGAGAATGAGAGCTTTTCTGATTTTGTTTTAAAAATATCTTTTCAGTATTCTTAAGTTTTCTGTGAATCTGAATCAGTTTGTAGCACTTTCTAGTAAGTTGAACTGGCTTAAAGTTGTCCTACGTCTACTTGCAACCTTTCATGCTTGTATTAAAGCTATATTATAGTCGCTTGAAGAAAAGAGTTAAAGTATCTTGTTTCTGATAGGTAAACCCCTATTTATCCTTTCATTCTTGCCTCTCTATCTCCAATTCAGATTTTCAAGAGTGAACCTTGAAATAACTTGTTTCAAAAGTCAATGCCTAGAAAGCCGCTCAACCTTGTGGTAAATAGGGATTCGGTCTTCGATCTCTCAGGCTGACCTTAACTTACACAGAAGATTAATTAATAAAAATGATCCTTTTGCTTCTTTCTGTAAACAATCTATTTGTGGTGGCTCTGCTTTCATTGGAAATTCACTAAAGTTATTTTCTAGCTGACATTGGCTCGGGTTACACACACACACACACCTTGCATAATAATTTGTCTCTAATCCGTATATTTTAATTGCCGTATTAGAACGCTACAGATAGGAAATCAGAATTCAATATAGCAATTAAGAGTTAAATCTCTCTAAATTAAGCACTATCTACTACCACCGAAGCGTCTAGCACTTAGGAAAATAAAGATCCCTCATCAAGTAGAATTCGACCAAAAAGGTCAGCGCATATGTAAACGCTGATGCGGTGAAGATGCAATTTTATTACTTTCGAAATTTAATGTCAATGTGCACGCGCGCACTAAAACCCCAGGTTGTTAAAATTACAATTAAAATCTTTTATATCTTGAAACATTCTCCCCTTATACCCAGTTTAAATGAGGTGCAATTTTATTATTACAAATTCCTTGACATTCGTGTCTTGAGTTATTTAGTCAAAATTATTCCAGTGATTCTATAGAGTCAGAAATCTTGGCTCAGTGGCCGTTTGTGTTCCCTCGGTGAGTGAAATGAGTAACCATACTGGTTAATTCTGGCCAATTAAGAAGATGGGAAGTGGAAGAACTTGAGCTTTCATCGATGATGCTTCGTCCAAAATGAGTGTTTGGAAATCGCTTTACTAAATGGAGTCATAAAAAAACTAATTAAAGTTAATTGCGCACTAGTGGAGCAGTGGTCATGTACACGTCAGCCAGATTAGGGGTCACGAAATCGATATGGCATCGGCCCACATCCAGTGGTGTAGATGACAAACTACATTGACCAATTTGGATCAACAAGAGGTGATAAAATGTGAGTTTCTCTTATGTGCAGCTCCTTCTAATCAGAATTACGTACTCTGAATAATCATCAAAATACGCTTGGAAAGTATTTTTAGGAATTAGACCAGATAAGTCAAAACATAACTGATAAAGGCTGCAAATACTATTGGTACAAGGTGGATATGATTTGTTCGGAGTTCGAGCCCTACTCATCTAAGCCAGCATGCATAAACTAATTTTCGCTAATTCACATATTCAAATCAATCACTGTGTATTTGGAACAACTAATCCAATCATGGCTACTCTTCATGTTCTATGACTAAAGTAGTTCGTTTATAGGCTCATTATTTGTTTTAGACCAACAAGTTTATGAGATTGACAGGCTATCTGGGTAGGCAGTAAGAAAACAATGAGGGAGCTTTATTACCAGGTGGAAGTATACGAAAATAGTGTTCTATAGTGTTCTATTTAAAGAATATTTATGAGTTCTACTGACTCAAATTTATTTGATTTTAATACAGGGAACCAGTGAATATATCGACTCAGAAGGATTAAAAGGAAAGAGAGGAATTTTGTTTTTTTTTCTAATGGGATAACTTGAAATCGACTTTAGGAACTGATTACTCCCCATTATTCGTTTGTTATTACGTGGGGTGTGGTACTAACCTGCCTGTAAATGAATAAGTGTTAGCAACTCAATCATCACCAAGACTTTAGGTAATAAGTGCTACTAGAATGGAGGGGTTTCGTATTTTTAGCTAACAAAGCCAACTGAAAAGTTACTCGTTATCTAATAGGCAACTAAATTAAATATTAATAAGCATAAATATAACCTAACTGAGAACCATATACTTCGAATTTCAAACCACAAACTAGCATTCACTCAAAGTTTATTACTCTACGTAGAAGCCTAATATTAACCTATTAAGGTAAAGGTCTCTTCGACTAGCGTGTGCTTCTGAAATGCTCCCTCGTCGACCTTGTGCTTGAGTAACTAATGATTGAACTTAACAATGTGTGGACGTGTTGATAAATAAACCAATATTCCACAATTTAAAAATTCATATTTATATTAAGTTCAATATAAATTCTGGCTGCTTAAACAAAGGGCAACTCCACGTCTTGTTATCCTATCTTCAATGGACTGCCACTTGAGGAATAGGTCTTTGACAGATTTAGAGTGTGGTGCGCCCAGAATATCACTTGACCTCACTTCCCAATTAAGGTCAACATGTTTATCTAGCTAGTCATCTGGGTCGAGTGGCTGTTTATACCATTCTCCTATCACTTTACTTCATAGCACCTGAGGCACCTGAGGTAATATTTACGGAAAACCTTGCAGTTCGTTAAATTAGAGCTCACGCCCTCCGCAATCATCGTTATGCGCCTACTAATACCTATATGTAAAACCTGGTCAAGAGAGGAGTAGCAGAGTTTAAATTACTCGTCATCCTAAACTTAATTCCCTGTTCAAAATGAGCATTAAAAGCACCTCCTACCAAGGGGGTTGAAGTTTACCCAATTTTGGCTGCAGCATACTTGACTTCTCAGCCATGTCTATGGAATCAACCCATCACAATAGCCCCCAAACGCAAGGTGCTTTCTTTGTGTGACTTATTCAAACACATTTTTTGCCCATGAGCGTTGTAATATAGCTATATTAGCAGTCGTGGTGTGCTTGAAACGAATCAGTGATTATCTCGGAATCGTTAAAATTGGTTAGGAGGGTGCTCGTATGCGAGCTTCTAACTAAAATGGCCATCTTTCAAATCTAGGTGAGTGTTTCTCAACGGTTTGGGGGCCTATTCTGTTTTTTTACAGCATTAGAGTTTCCAGATATGGCGAAGGAAATAATCGATCGCAATACTCCGGCTCTCTGTATATTTTTTCAAACGGGATATTTGTTTATGGACAGGTTTCAAGTCGTGGGAATTTAAGGTCAACTATTAGTCTCAAAAAAGTGCTGACTGGGCCTCACAATCGCTAGGGTCTGCCAAGCTATCACCGCACGTCTTTCCAAAAACTAGTTCCAGCGCCTTCATCACGTCTAGCCAATCAAGATGCTTTATTATCTTTGTTTCAGACATTCTTTTGACAAATTATTGCTGTTTTACGGGACTTATGAGCAGTAAATAATGATAAGTTTAACAAATACATTTATTTTTGCTTATCGTCCCATCCGCTAAGCTCATTTTTTACGACACCGATTGATTTGACAGCTGAAGGGGGTTTCAGGTTTATTCAATGTTTAAACAGAAGTTAGAGATCAGTTTGTAATTTATATATTTACCTCAGTCTTGGTCTAGTTTTCTTGATCATTGTGATAATAAATCACTTTAATATGATTAATTGATGAATAACGGAGTGTTCATAGCATAAAAAACACTTAAATTATGCCAGACATCTCGTTTTTTCGCCTTCGACAAAATTCGAAATTTCTTCACCAATATAGATTGTCATTCTGTGACCCATTCTTTTCCTACCTAGCTCACTTTTTTCAACAAAATTTTAAATACTCACTTGATGTACCAAAATCTTTTTTACGCAGGGCTGAGGTTGTCCTGCCTACGGTTATCTGGGGCTTTATTACCATCGAATTTATTTCAATGCTCATATTGTCGCAATCACTGACAATTTCAAACCATTTGTAGGCCAGTGCCGACCAACACTGATCTTGTGGGGAGAGGAAATATCCAGAAACCTTCATGATTTAGATAATCGTTCAAAGTTATCCCCTTTAATAGTTAGTTTAATTCCTATCTAGCATTGTTTAGTGTCCAGCATGCGCTTCGTCTCAGGATAAGCTATTTGTACGGGTTGCCAAAATTGTCCATCATCCTTATCAATATGCGGGTTCACAGATCTCCCCTTACTTTGACAGTTATTTGGGGCAAAATTGTTATTACGAGAAAGATTCTTAATCATTGTTTTATTACCTCTATTTAATAGTCTCATCTACCCCTCTTGTGGTCTGAGTCCACTAGACACATAGGTCTAAGAAGCGGGAGACTGGACCTCCTTGCATTGCAGTCAGTGGAGAAGAAATTAACGTTACAAATGGTACGAAGCTGCAGTAAAAATGTTATATATTCCTCTTACTTAAGCTCAGTCTTTAGCTCTAACCGGTAATTCTGCCAGAATGTCGACAAAATTTGCCTTTACATTTATGTGTGTGAATCTTGAACATAACCACATATTGGAATTGCTGTTTGCACAATAGTTAACGAATAAGGTCTCAAACGGATTTCCTCAATGTTACTCCTTAAGTTGGTATGACATAGCTATCCAATAGCCTACCGCTTGCCACTTCCCAAAAGATGACGAATTGATGATGGAGTCTTACACACAACAACACCTGATATGCCAGATGGCCAGAATTGTAACAACATAACAAAATGAGTCATCCATCCATAAGGTGGCTCGTATTTCAGACATTGGTTGTGTAATCCAATTAGGGCTAACCGTGAGTTTGAAACTCCTAAAGACCTATTGGAAATTCAGTACCTGGCTATTTTATATAAAACAATACTCAAAATCGCTTCTTATCGTGACTCAGAAAATACCTAGACAATTCTTCTACTTGAATTGTGAAGGATCCTAATGGTCAAAAGGTTGAGTAATTGTTTATATGAACTACCTACATTCGTACCTAATACTGGTATAAATCGTCTTTAGAAAATAAAAACATGAACCTCTTCTAGAAATTCACAACGAAATTTAATTGGAGCATTAAACCATTTAGTGAGATTGTCAACTATGCGTATTGATTATAGCGATCTATAATTATGGGAGGGAAGTGATTACAGATGTGGGATCCGACCATTTCGGTATTAATCAAATAGATTATGTAGGATAAGTGAACTAGAATGAGAGACAGAGAATGGCTGTACTCTTACGAAAACTTTACAACTATCAAATAAGCGGTAGAAACGCATTACTTAAGCGGCAACCGCATCAGCCTTGCTCTCAACTTCTGATTGAAAAAGAATTCCACAGCCCATTTGAAGTATTACACCACTTGATGTAGGTCAGAATGAAGATATCTCGGGTCTGCTCTTTTGTTAAACTCACACTCTACCGCCCACATCACTGGATGTTTTGATTAGAGGGGACACGCACCCAAATATCGAATAGATGTATTTTTAATGAGATGAGACCCTGAACTTAATTATCGATTCCCTCTTGAAAGGAAAACAGAAGAGCTTCTTTACGCCAAGTCTATGACATTGACCACAAAGGGGAATAAATAGGATATATCTGTTCATATCCATCTGACATGGCTCAATTATGGTTTTATTTCAATACGCCGAAATTAAGCCTGTCCCGAATGGGTAGTGCATCATTTTAGCCACTAAACCTCTCTGATCGTGTGATTTCGCAACACTTAAATAATCTCATCTGAAGAAAGTTAAAATTTGTAGCATTGAGTATGTGGACGATAAAAGGTTTGGATTGAATCTTCAGAGTAGCCTAACCCCAGTTTCAAATAAGCAAACGACAGGAAACAGTATCGACTTGTATGTATGCCCTATAAAGGTCACGGGTTTATCACCTTGTGAATAGAATAATTGATCACACAAGTTGGTACCTGTTAATAAAGAGACGGCCAAATATGTACATTTCAGTGAGAGAATGTCTTATCAAGTCTCAATTAAAATTAATTTATGATTACCTGTTTTTTCCAACAAAAATGAAATTCAGATTTGTGGAACCTAAGTGGTTTCTCACGAGCATGTAGACTTGGTTCTTAAGTATTAACGAATAGCATCAGCCAATGTTTTCTACAGATAAGGCAAAGGAAGAGAATGTACAATGAGACTAAGCTATGCATATACGAATAGGAAATCAACGCCATTGGGTTCACCCTACGACGCAATAATAACCTAGAAATCATCAATGGACTGTTATAACATTATCTGCATATGGTTATCCAGCTCAACCAAAAGATATTACGGCTTTGGCCCTTTTTAACTATTAAGGAAAATAATAGGAATAATTTGACTTGGGTAGTGGGTTGATGTCATGAGGAGGCTTTTCTCTCATCGACCCTCTTTTCTGCTAAGACCTAAAAATTGTAGATACGTGTTGATGGCTGCAAACCCCCATGACCTCTAACTTAGCAGACGCGTCTTGACCTATTTATGTAAAATTCACTTCTGACTATAATACTAGAAAGACAATTTGACCCACATTTCAGGAAACAGTGTGACCCTATTGTAATAAAATCAATTGTGTTAAATCCAGGTTCATATGTGAATTTGTTTAACTGATTCGAACAATTAACGCAGGGTGAAAAGGGCAGTAATAACGGCTAAATAAGCACCGCTAGCCATATTAACTAATTTTCGCGGTCACTGAAAAGCCCACATAAGGGAATTGTCAGACAGTTAATCAGTTAAATTAGAGATACTGTCACATTGTATTCCTTTATGACTCACTAATGGCAAATAAAAATTTAACGTGGGTGAAATTGCACACCCAGCATCGTGTTGAGAACCTTTGGCCTTTAGTGAATGGACTTAAGTCGACTAAGGGCAAAAACATAGAGAAGACTTTTCGATTTTACCCCATTGCTTAAGTACCGACCAATCAAAAGCGTCAATTTTAAGGTTGCCCACATCGCGTGAAAAAGAGCGGATCCTATTCCTTACATATAGCAAAAATAGTGTTAACAGAAATACAATATAATTTTCAAGTACATTCAGCAACCCCTCCACCCCCACTCCATTCATCATGGCTGGTGGAATAGCATTGTGTATCTGCCCTGATGAACAACTTTAATCCTTTATTAAATAGTCTTTAACAGTGTGACAGACTGCCGAGAAGCGAACTAAGGTATACTCCCCACTAACCCCTTATACGAACACGCTAATTGCTGCATTGGAATTATAATTGATGGTTTTGGAACTAAATGGGTCAATTTAGGGTCAACACACAATGCACTCTTTATGTGCCGATCTCATTTGTAAATTCCTCCGCATTAATCGATTCCCTTACCAATGACTAGTTCTTCTACTCTCACAATTTTCTGTACGCCATCTTCTTATGTGTGGACTGGCTCCACACTCAGTGTCACCGTTCTGTCGTATCTGTGTTAACGACCTCGGGTTTAGTGAAGACAACCGTTCATCAAGATTTTAATTTCCTGCATCGTGACTTCACCCCACCTATCATTGCTTAAGACACAGCTGTAATTGAAATTTGGCATGAATAAAGCGATTAACCCAGGCATTACTTAGGTCTTAAATTGTTAACCCAGCAAAATGGGGCGGAGACTGTGTCGATGAAACAAGCAATTTTGGCATTGAGGACGCCTATTATGCAATTATTGAAATGGATCGGATGCACAATGACCAACGATCTCGAGTGCGTTGTCTTCAGGGGTGCAGGAGTCACTTGTATTGTTGCTCTGATCCCCCCTAATTTGATTGTAATAAAAATAGACCAAGAAATAAACCCTATGCAACGTGTTTTTGTAGCTAAATTTCACTCTATTATATTAGCACTTATGGGGTGTGCGATAGACTTACCTCCACGTGGTGCACCCTGGGCAACGTATACTCATACGACGAAAAGGTTTATATACTGGCAGTTGACTTCTGACTTCAAGCTACCATCACCCCACTCTATGTCATATTCCACCACTTGCACAGTATTCGCCTTACCCTACTCTCTACCTTTGTGTCTGTCTCTTCTACATCTTTGAAACACTCTTCTGTTCCTCCGATTTTTTTTCACTCTGATGTTCCTTCCCCTCTGTGAAGCCTGAAGTCAACTAAAAGGTTAATGATAATTATAAAAACGCCTCCCATTTGATATTAAAAAATATTATCACTTAGTTCTCCGTTTATGAAGAAACCACATTCGCTCATCCCTTGTTAAATGAACTGCTAATTCATTACACCAGATAACTTACTGCCCTTATTTATTGATATTAAAAGAATGGCTCTTCTCTTCAGTACATGCGATTCTCGAAAAACATTACTATTATTATTTCAAATGGTAGGCTTTATGATATTTATCATGGGGAGTGCGATAGACTTACCTCCACGTGGTGCACCCTGGGCAACGTATACTCATACGGCAGTTGACTTCTGACTTCAAATTACTATCTCCCCACTGTATGTCAGATCCGACCACTTCCACGGTACTACTTTTTTACCTTCGTCTTTGAAACACTCTTCTGTTCCTCCCTTTCGACTTTTTTCATTTTAATGTTCCTTCCCCTCTGTGAAGTCAGAAGTCAACTAAAAGGCTAATGATAACCATCGAAACGCCTGCCATTTGATATAAATAATGATATTTATCATTAGCATTGTAAGTCGGTTAGCTTTCCATTATATTAGTCGATATATTCAACTCTATCTCCCATCGGTGTTACCAAGGCGCAAACAAGGCCATTTAAAATGTCACGAACTCAATAAGGAGCTTGCCGGTTTAGAGCCGACAAGCTACTACAGAGCGTCCCATATATAACCCACACTTGGCATAATCTTCATATGTAAAACATAACGCTTTATACACCATATTGCCTACTGCAGAGGATGCAAACTCCCAGTTACTCAAAATGGGAAAGCATCTTAAAGAGTATGAAGAGAAGTCACCGAAAGTATCTGGATAGCGGAGGTAGAGTACTACTAGACCTGAACCCCGGGGTTATCAAGCTAAATGCCCTTTTTCTAGTTTTAATTCGACAAGACACTTTAATACTTCGTATCCGTGCGACGTCGTAGCTTCCCTCTTTCCCTATTTTTCTCATAGCACCAACAAACAAGAGTCTAACAACACATGATCGCGATTGATCCACCAGTGGCTTCTTATCTCGCATTCACCACCCAAATTACTCACCGAACACCTGCTTACATTCGCCCAACCCACCTTAGGCATACTGATTAAAAGTAATTACTTTATAAATGGAGGCGCAATACTACTTCGGACAGTATTCCACCTCTGTGAAGACACCATAAACCCGGCCCCATTTTTGAAATTATTCGTTAAGATCTCATAGACTCACCTGTTGGAAACTAATACTCGCTCCCTTACGACAGGCAACGTTAGATAGACGGTACAAGGAACTAATCCCATGCTTCCAATCCCTCTGCTCGAAGCACTACCGATTGGAGTATTCGTCGAACTTTCACTAGACGTCTTTTGGTCACAGTCTAGCTTAACCAAGTTCAGCCTTTATGACTCACGAAATTTTGACAGCACCCATATATTCAAATCCTGACGGAAGAGTTGAGCTCATTCTTCGAAAGCACACAACCAAATGTCTACAACAAGACCAAATTCCCAACCCCCCCCCCCCGCGAGTTAGACACCTGTAGACAGATTAACCATGTCTGGACATGAGAGGTCCGGCCACAGACCACCCTGGGATGGCAGTTAAAAGCTTTAAAATTTCAATAGGCACATTAATAGGGTCTAAACATGACAAATAGATAACCCACACATCCAGACGACACAAGCATGGAAAATATTTAGCCAAAAGACCATATTTTTGTCTATAAATACACACACACGCATACACGCGCACTCACACACTGTACATGAAGGAGAAGCATTAAAAAAGAAAGGCTGTAAAATGTGCAAATCTAAGTCACATGGCCTTTGGTCTACTAAGAGGTCCGTGTCGACAGAAATAAGTATGATATAAAAAGCGATTCGCGAGATAAAGATACACACAAATCGAGATGGGTTTTTCAAGGGATTTCCCTGAATATAATAGAAATGAGGACTATCTGGAGATAAGGGAGAAAGCTAAAAACCCTGAGTACTGCCAGCAGAAGATGGACCAACTTTGATACCTTTTGAAGATCCTGTATTTGACGATACAGTTCCGCTTGAAGAATGGCTCTGATCGTAGCCATCAGCTTCGCCGGTAGGAGTACTTAGTGCATCATGAAGCGCCTCCCTCTGAGAAGCTAAATGCTCCTCTTCACTAATATACACATGTAACGGTTGCTTGCTAGAGACAGCACTTGGTGGTGGTTCAGCTGTTGTCAGGGAACATGGTTCAGGTGGGGACAGGTTAGTGAGAGTTCGATCTAGATCACTCTCTTCAACAGTAGTGGTTCTTCTGTCTTGCCGAGAATTTGGTGAAAGGAAATTGAGGAAGTTAGAAGAACGGGTAGGAATTTCTGAGGAGTCGTTTTGGGGACAAGGCGATGCGCCAACATGGGGAAGATTGTCGTACGTAAAGTCGTCAGTTGATGATTGCTGCTGATGTTGCATACGATAAGTAGGTGAGGAAGTCGCGTTTGCATGAGGCTAAAGGTAAGAAAAAAACGAGATGAAAAAAAGCACATTAAGGAGAACCCAAAAACGAAAGTGACTTACCACAGACCAAGAAGCCCCCTCGTTCTCGCTCCCAGGAGGTATGACAACAGCCGGACTCATAGCTGTAAAGTCGGAGAAGTAGTCTGTTTCAGTTTCCCTCTGTCGATAAGCGGCAGAAGTTGAAGGTGTAGACGAGGAAGTGGGATTACCACTAACATAGTAGTCTTTATTTGGACTCAAGCCACCCAAATGAGTTCGAACCTGGTAGGAACCAGAACAAAGAGACAATTAAATGATACAAGGTGTGGACTGAAAAAACTTAACAAAAATGACATACATTTTCATGCCAGTTATTTTCGCAAAAAATTACGTAATTACAAATATATGGGTTACAGAGGGTATCATAAATGGGTAATGAAGAGAAACTCATATTTCCTACCTATTTGAAAGCCAGGTTTTATGATTTTTGACTGCTGAACAAGCACCGTTAGTATCGACTTAGAACCGGAAAATGGATTAATCAAGAACTTCCCTTTCATCTAGTAGTTGTGAGGAGAGAGAAAATGTTCTCAGAGATCTATTGGCCAATGATCGACTAGGAGCCACTTAGTTTTCTTAGTGAAGCTTTCGGAAACTGTGCACACAAAGTTGAATGCGAAAGCTGATCAAACCAGCAATACTCACTTAACCGCTGTGAAAGATTCTACCTATGTACTCCGATAGAAAAAAGAACTAATACATGAAATTTACCGATATCATCGGGATTCATGGCGAATTGAGAACAAAATGACTTTCAAAGGATTTATAGGGGAACAGACACTGTATAAAGCAAAGACGAACCAAATCAAAACTCAAAAATATCAAATAAACCGCGACCCCCCCCCCCTCATACCTCCAAAAATCCAAACACAAAACGAACAACTAAAAGCAAATCCAACTTCACTACTTCCACATGTTTGCCTAGCGTCACACTCCACAGGGGCATTAAAATCGACTGCGGATGTTTATATAAACTCTCCACCTTAATGATGAGGACAAGCGTAGAGATAGAGACGAAAATGACTCATTTCGCCCCCCCCCCCCACGCCCTACCTATAGCCAGTCAACATCACGCAGATGAATCATGCATCCAACTAAATCTTGGATTGGCCCAGTAAGATGAAGACACAGTTCACAGATTTATTCATGCCTCCCAAAATAGGTGGGATAGGGAAAAACAGACAACAAAAAAACCCAACACATGACTTGCGTTTCAATGTGTAATTAAGACACATGAACCGCGCACCATCTCACTCTATGGCATGGTGTGGGAGATTGTTATATGGGAATTGGAACACAAGTTCACACACCCCCTCCCCCTCTTAGTACCCCGAATGAGGACAATCACACATAAGT